>JAWPHD010025648.1:0-15700 GCA_037043455.1 Cyrtodaria siliqua
ATGTGCCGATTAAAAGTTGTTGTTTTCACATGTTCTTAAAGGGAACATGGCAATCTTTAGTTTTATTACAACCTTAACATTTGCTCCTCGGTTTACTTATCCTGCGTCATTTTTACTTTAAAACTGCTTGCATATAGTCACTTTTCTTCACTATTTTTCCAATTTTTAGCTCGACTATTCGAAGAATAAGAGAGCTTATGTAATCACCCCGGGGTCGGCGTCGGCGTCGGCGTCGGCGTCCCACATCAAGGTTTGCGTGTAAGCTGTGTTTACAAGTCTATATCTCTTACATTTCTTATCCTACCACAACCAAATTTGTTCATGGGCTTCCTAATGTAGCATTATCTTAAGGGCTGCATAAGCAATTTCGGTTCCTGTAAGCCATGGGCTCCGATGGAACCCAAATTATGATAGCCCATAAAATGTGCCCCATTTCACATCAAATTATGCGTGTAACCCCCCCCCCCCCCCACCACACTTTTTTTTTTTTTTTTTTTACATATTTCTGTGTTGTTTTAGTCAATTCTTACACATATATGTTGAAACCCTTCCCGCCCGCCCCCCCCCCCCACCCCCCCCCTCAACGCCTCTCACCACATCACCCCCCCACCCTGCCCCAGACTTGATTTTTTTTTTTTACATATTTCTGTGTTGCTTTGTCAATTCTTACACATGTATGTTGCAACCCGCCTCCCTCTCCCACCCCGCCTCTCACCCCATCACCCCACCCACCACACTTGATGTTTTTTTTGTTTTTTACATATTTCTGTGTTGTTTTAGTCAATTCTTAAACATATATGTTGCAACCCTCCCCGCCCCCAACACCCCCTCCCCACCGCCTCTTCCCCCCCCCCCCCCCCCCAGCCCGCCCCATATTTGAAACTTTATTTATTTTTACATATTTCTGTGTTGTTTTAGTTATTTCTTACACATATATGTTGCAACCTTCACCCCCCCCCCCCCCCCCCCCCCCCCCCCCACACACACACACACTTGAATTATTTATTTTTTACTTATTTCTTTGTTGTTTTAGTCAATTCTTACACATATATGTTGCCCCTTCTTCATATTTTTGTGTTGTTTTGGTGAATTATTACATAGCTTCTTACACATATATGTTGCCCCTTCTTCATATTTTTGTGTTGTTTTGGTGAATTATTACATAGCTTCTTACACATATATGTTGCCCTCACCACCCCCACTCCCCCCACCATCCACCCCGCCTCTCTCCCACCCGCACCCCACTCAAAACTCGAAGTTTTACTTTTTATTTATTTTTACACATTTCTGTGTTGTTTTAGTTATTTCTTACACATATATGTTGCAACCTTCACCCCCCCCCCCCCCCCCCCCCCCCCCCCCCCCCCACACACACACACACACACACACTTGAATTATTTATTTTTTACTTATTTCTTTGTTGTTTTAGTCAATTCTTACACATATATGTTGCCCCTTCTTCATATTTTTGTGTTGTTTTGGTGAATTATTACATAGCTTCTTACACATATATGTTGCCCTCACCACCCCCACTCCCCCCACCATCCACCCCGCCTCTCTCCCACCCCCACCCCGCACCCCACTCAAAACTCGAAGTTTTACTTTTTTGTTTTTTTACATATTTCTGTGTAGTTTTGGTCAATTCTTACACATAGTTATGTTGTGCTCCCAACCCCACCCCACATTGTTGTAGCCTTGTTTTCTGATGGTATATACTGGCTATAAATTTATTATTCTCCGAAAAATCGAATAGTCGAGCTGCGCTGTTCTCCGACAGCTCTTGTTTAAATATATTATTGGTGCAATATTATAAAAAGTTAGTAATATGTAAAAATAATTTGCTTTGAACTAGTCTAACAATTAATATTGATGATTGAACAAATGCAAAGTAAGAGAAAAACTAACGAGACGCCGTGAGTTTTTAAAAAAACAAATTGCCGTGTGTCCCTTAAAACTACCCGTGAGGGAATATGCCTAAAATGAATTGTGAGTTGGTAACTCTTAAAGTAACACAAGTGCCAAATTTCACTAAAAAACCGTTCTTCCAAACTCTACCCATCTGATGAGGTCACAAAATGATGCATATATGCTAATTAAAAATGTATATATATCCACGGGTTCATAAAATACCCACACATGAATTGTGTGAAATGAATTTAGAGTTGGTAACTTTTTATTTGAAGGTTCAAGCAATAACAAAAAGGCGATGTTTTTGGCTGGGTGGTTTTCATGTTTATATTGTATTTATAGCAATTATATGTTAGTTTTATACATACCTTATCGTTCGTCGAATTTGAAGCGGTGTGCATATGTTGTAAAATTAGTGTGCTGTTGACTTTAAAGTAGCTATCCCAACAACAGCCACATTTTGTACAACATATGTACACCGTTTCTAAACCTACTGACAACGAGGTATATACTGACAACTCCAGGATAGAGTTTTGATAAATGGTTTTGTAGTATAATTTTATCATTATTTGGCAGGTTAGTTTCTTTAATTCTCCACTCCAGTGTTGGAGTTTTGCTTGGATGGTGTCTATAGACTTTGGATTCTCAAAATATAAAAGTTTTATATATATATATATATTTATTTATACGTAGGGTTTTGAGACAGTTTGTATTAATATATATTGTAAAATTTGCCTGGTAATGGTGCGATAGCTACTTTAACTATTGCATATGACTAGATTTCAAGGCAAATTTCACATCCAGTCAACTTCCGGTAGGTTGAGATATTCAGTAGGTGAAAATAAAAGGGTTTACTCACACCCAATTACCGGCAGCCGTAGGCACAGTTTGGCAGCCGTAGGCACAGTTCCCGGTAAAAAAAAACAAGTTTCAAAAGGGTAAATAAATCTAGTTTTATGACTTGTTAGCCTTAAACTATTAGAAAAGTGAATCGGCCATTTTAATTTGGAAGGAATGTTGTGTATGTCACCTGATTCCCGTGAAATTTGAACCTATATTATGCGACTTACGGTAGGTTAAATGTTGAAATTAAGCTAAAAATGTGATTGTAGAAAGTTAGAGACCTGGTACTCAGTAAATAGTCAAGTATTTCAGACATACTGCCATAAAATATAATCTTTCCTGAATAAACAGTCCAAATTTTAGCCCACAGAACATTTTATTAAAATAATTGTGGGTTTTTAAACACGACCGGTATTGAAAAATAGCAGGAGTATGGTACAGTTCCATTATTTATTGGCAGGTAGCTAGTACAGTTCCGAAAAATGGCAGGCATATGGTACAGTTCCAAAAACATCGGACGATAAAGTCTTTTCTCCTTTGGTATAGTGGTGTAATTTCGAAAACACTAATGGAGAATAGACTCCGATACATGGGAGTGCCAGGTTTACGTCCCTATCTGACGCAGGAGGCTGTGGGAAAGTTGCCAAGAACACACCAAAGAAAATCAGTGGTGTCGGTGAGGCTTGAACCGAATCATCCAGATTTCAAGTCCACCTTGCTATTTTTTCAGCCACGCCAGCCTTGTCTGCAGTGAGAATATAAGAGTAGTTTTTTTTTAAATACATACATGTAGTTCACATTTATACAACTAACTTTGCTTACCTCGAACTCTTTAACAAAGGCCCTGATATGGCCCTGCAACACAGGTTTATGATCAAACAACCGACTGTGAATCTCTGATACATCTGAAACAATGACAAGGTCAAAACTGTACTAATTAATGCATTGGACTCATGAGTAATTAACAGTGTATAATGTTATAAGGTGAAGTAAAGCACCAACATAGACAGAGGCACAGGTGATAAAAATCGAGTCACGGCAAATGACCCTTCTATTGGGTATTGGAACAGCCCACCACTAAAAGTAGTCTTGGTCCAGGTAGTGATTTAAGAAGTACGATTTATTCATAATTTTGCATTGCAGAGATGTTGAGATTTTATTTTATTTTCAGTATGTGATAAAATGTGTGTTACTCGGTTTTTATCCTTAGGTTCTATAGTAAAATAAAAATCTTTGGCAGAGTAAAAAGGTGATAATTTTCAAGATTTTGATTTTAAGATACATATATTGAATCAATTTGCATGAATGTGCATGAAAAAGGCAGTGTTTTAAAAGAATCACACTGTAGATACCTTAATTTTAACAGTAAACTTGGTTGAACATCAAGGATAAAGACCAAGTTTATCACCTACCAGAATGTATTGTTTATGTCTTATTTCTGGTCACTGATTGGTCAGTTTTTTTGATGATGCTCTATCAAAATTATGAATTACGTCGAAGTACGGTTTATTACGTCTTCTTCTTCTTCTCTTCTTCCGTTACTGTGCAGGACTCCTCTGGAGCATACTCGCACATTAATACGTCTCTGGTCAAGGGTTTCTTTTAGACCTTCAACTTCCAAAATGCAACTGGCCACACTCACATTCACAAAACTACTTTAGAAGTATTTTAACTATCACTGTATATTTTCTCAAATTTTATCTTTTTCAATTTGTTCTAGCTCACCCCACTGACAGATACGTTTGAAGTTGGCGGTGAAGAAAATACAGGAAGTAAAATAAAACGCGAAAACATATGACATATCAATTTTTTCAACGAATGCATCGGTATGTATTCTTTTCATTTACGTAATACTTTTACAAACAAGTATGTGCGAGTGCTCTTATTATTTCTGTGAAGGAATACAGAGAACAATATACAAAACCTCGGAATATTTGTTCTGTCAACATTTCTGATTTCCTCTGGATCACGTGAATGCTTGTCAGGTCACTGAATAGACATTTCGGAGTCAGACGTTTTCGACCCCTATTTGAAATGTAATTATGTTCATCGAATCTCAGAGTATCTTACACCAGGTACCGTGGTGATGCTGAGGTAAGCGAAAATGACTGTCGAGTATGGGGTGCCGTTTTACTATTTATTAGGTATTTTTTTATATCCATAATTCATGGATTTATGGATATCAAAAAATCATTTATGGTCGAGTGCCAATTAAAAACACAGACAATCTGAATACGAATGATTAGGTTAAATTATTGTTGAGCAATTTGACACTGGCCTTTTTTAAATGGCCTTAGACAATTAAGAAGTACTTCTTGCATCGCTGCCTAAGACTAGCAGTGATCCTGATAACAGACCTAATACTATGATGGGCCACAGACCTAATACTATGATGGACCACAGACCTTCCACAGACCTAATACTATGATGGACCACATACCTAATACTATGATGCACCACAGACCTAATACTATGATGGACCACAGACCTAATACTATGATGGACCACAGACCTAATACTATGATGGACAACAGACCTAATACTATGATGGACCACATACCTCATACTATGATGGACCACAGACCTAATACTTTGATGGACCACATACCTTATACTATGATGGACCACAGACCTAATACTATGATGGACCACAGACCTAATACTATGATGGAAATTCCAATTGTTCACTGGCAAGCAAGAGAGAAAAATAATCGTTTTACATAATCTTTATTTTGAACTATAGCAACACATAAATGTGCATATACTGTTAGATAGTTTATTAAATACCAAAAAGGTCCAAGAGATTCAAAATAAAACGTTATATAAAAGTAATGCTTGACAATGTTGCGCTGTCGCAGTCACCTGTGACTGGACTATATATCTCCTTTGCGTGTGGGTGTTGGTGCATTTGATTACTTTTTGTTTGTATGGTGTTTTCACAGACCTAATAACAATTATTAATATGTCTGTAGTGTTTTACGTCATTTTTAACACATGTCACTATTTTCCTGCATATCTACAATGTTTTTAATATAATATAGTGCCTTCTAGATTGGAGACCACGTAAATAGGATTAATTTGCAACAGTGTCAAATGCACTAAATTATGTCATAATTTACCTCTAGTTTTACATGTGATGTTTTTTATTTGTATTACAATTGTTATATCCTCTTTTAAGAATAGCACAATTACTGTTTGATTATCTAAATAGTTACATTGATATATGAGACTATCCACATGACGATAAAGGCTAATCCATCTATATATCATCCTCAATGAGTGATCACATATCCACTAAATGTGGGTATAACAGGCACTGTGTGGAGGCTAAGGATCCGACTTTAAGTTGACAACAAATTATAGTTTTTAGTCTAAACATAATAAATGAATCTCAAAATGACCCCTTACTTAAACAGTAAATTCGTTTTACAAAGTAATATGCTATCCTTGCCTAGGTTACACATCGGGGTTAAGCATTTTAGGGTCAGAATTGAATGGAATTGGGTTTTAAGTCGCACCAACACATGAAGGAATGAACGTGCCAGGCTCATCCTCCAATCCTCCATTTACATCAAGATAAAATATGGAGAATGGGCCTAGAACCTTCTTACATGCAGAACGGTAGAGTTGCTGCAAATTCTATAGTAGACACTCCATTTACGATGGAGCCACGTTTTGATAATGAATATGAATTGGGGTGGGGATATATCTTTTATCATAAATAGGAACATTTTTAAAATGTTAAATTCTTCTTGAAAAGGTCAGACGTACTCCCTTTAATTTCCAATGACAATGAATATCAAAGGTGATTGCGACAAGTTTTTGCAACACACCTACAATCACTATGACAACGGTAATGACAATTTACATTTAACATAATGAAAAACAACAACAAAACAACAACGCGAGATTCTAAAAGTTGATTGTTCGTATAGGCATATTTAAAACATCGGCGCATTTCTAATACACTTATCCATATAATAAAACCTGTCGACACAATCTTTCACTTTTTCCACAGTCAAAATAGTTTGGTCTAATATGTAAAGGAGTTTCGAAATAAACCAGAAACTATATAAAATTATTAATTGGATAAATTAAAGCAGACCTATCAACTTTGATATGAAACCAGAAAAGAGGGACCAGTACACCGTAAACGTGCCCGCCAAATAGTTAGTCTTGTCTGTTCTCACGTCAAACATAATTATAAAACAAGATGTTCTGAACGATCGTATGCATTGCTATGACCTGGTCAAAATTTAGAAGAAAACAAATGTAACAAAATTGCTGTTAACATGGGGAAATAGCGCTCGCCCACTGCGTAATGCTCTCCTGGGGCGCATATAAGGCTATAGAACACACGTCACAATTCCTGCTTGTTCTCTGTGGTTTTAGGTTGATATTTATAAATCAGCAAGCAACATTAATCCCCAAAAATGTTGCCGATAAAGCCATCTTCGCTGTCATCGCTTTCGCTGTCGCTGTTGTTGATATCCGGTTCCGGTTTGTCTTCAGTATGGTCTGTTTTTTCATCCGTCCTCGTTTGGTTGCCAGTCATGACGACAGTAGCCAATCTCGCTAAACCTGTAAGTATTGAAAACATTATGTTAGTCCTTATGTAAGCTGTAATGCCCGACCTCCATAGGCAGGTTTGCATAATATAATAAACCTATGACTGCTCCAAATACTTCTCATATAAAACGTTTCATATCATATGTATATATAAAAGAGTTTCATAAATGTGCATACGAGAATAAATTTATAAAGTTTTTTTTTTTAAACACACATACATGTTCATGTAATCTTCATGAAAAAAAAGTGTTTACTTTTATATGATTCTCATAATGTAGTATAGAGATCGTACATGCCAAGTTATCGGAACCAATCAGATTGCAAATCGTGGCATTTGTTATATACAGTCGCAGTCGGTTAGAATGTCGTCTACTATGTGTCTATTGAACCGAAGATTCAGGGTTTTAAACCATTTAATGTTAAGACATTTCAAAAAAATATTATACGAAACTACTACGGAATAAATCTGATTGGTTCCGACAATTTGGCATTTGATTCTCATATATGCTTCCTATATAAAAGGCTTCATAATATATTACTACTCATGTACTGTTTCGTTTACTATAAGACTCATATGATAGGTATCTCATGCGAATCATACAAAACTTATGTGTGGCAACAGATCAACATTATTTATATTTCCTTAATAATAGCATATAGTTAATCAACAACGACACACTGTATAATAAAACGCATTACACATTTACTACATA
Source organism: Cyrtodaria siliqua (assembly GCA_037043455.1). Taxonomy (NCBI): domain Eukaryota; kingdom Metazoa; phylum Mollusca; class Bivalvia; order Adapedonta; family Hiatellidae; genus Cyrtodaria; species Cyrtodaria siliqua. Next base: position 8,034 of record JAWPHD010025648.1, read on the forward strand.
AAACTATAACAACAATTAAGAAACTAACCCACCAAATAACGGCAAAATTGCAATACAATACAGTTTATCAAAGCTCTGTCCCGGTGTTCAGGTCATACAATAATGCATAAGTGCTGATTAAAAGTATAGCTTTATTTACGGTTTCTTAAAATATTTGTAGTTGAAAATGCGTCAAATAAGTTATGATTCTTAATTCCAAGCTCCAGTTTTGGGGTTTGGTCTTGCCGGTTACAGCCGTTCATAGTGTGTCTATAAAGTTTTAGATTCTGGATTCTAAAAATATGTAAGTTATATATACCTCGTCGTCAGTCGGTTTAGAAATGGTGTACATATGTTGTAAAATTTGGATTTTTTTGGCGGGATAGCTACTTCAAAGCAATATATTGCATATATTGAAATTGTATTACATAACTTGCAGTGTCGGAGTGTAATGTAAAGCTTCGAACTCCGACCCACGGCATCGTTAACATGACTTTAACTCCACCGGAGCAACACATCTCAATAGGTATATGGCGTACCTTCTGTTTGTATTTCTTCCAAGTTTTTGTTTTGAAGTTTCTCCATTACTAGTTGAAGCTTCTCTTCGTCTGTATCAATTCCGACGCTATTGATGATTTTTCGGATGTCGTCTGCAGACGGGTTTTCGTTCCCGCCCTGAACGGCGAGCAGATAGGCGGCAATGTACCTCATCCTAGGAATTTAAATGGACAGTGTAGTGTTTGTATGACGTTGTTTTGGGGTGGGTGAAGTTGGTGGGGTGGAGTGGGACGGGGGAGCGGGTGGAAGCTGCAAATGCGGCATAAACTTTATCATGGGAGAAGTGAAAATAATAGCAAGTTTCTAACAACGGGCGTTAAGGGTTTTACTTATTTCAGAAAGCTCTTGGGTCCCCTTAAGGTAGTTTTTTTTTTATGATATAATTACATCGTTGACATTCGGTAAAATAAAATAAAAATTAAAAAATTTATAACATTTTATATTTTCCAAGACGGATATTTAAAAACGAGAGAGAGAGAGAGAGAGAGTTTCACACACAAGTGCTACCAAGATTTTTTTTAGTTTGTTTTACAAATTCGCTTTATACTTAATAGAAATTTAAAAACTAAATATTGATAAGCTTTTAGACACAAGACCTAGTACCGAAGTATCAATATATATATAAATCCTAAATGTTTTTAATTATTAAAACTTATAAACAAATACGAATATATAACGCTGAAATACATGTTACAAAATAGCCAAACAATTTACCTAATTGTAATTATCCAAATTTCCTTTGAATAATCTCCTATACAAGATATATTTTAAATAAAAATAACAAGCGCGCAGTAGTTTTAATGTATTTATTTATGTAAATTGCACAATATTCTGAAACTCATACCGGATGTATGAATGGTAATTGTGTTGTGTTGTGCAACACTAACTTGTAAGAGTTATTTCCCTTAGACTATTGCCGGGACCATTATATGTATGGGGTTTAACTCTTTCAGTCCTATCACGGTAGCAGCAGTCTATATGATACCCAGTTACATTATACGTGTGCTAATACGGAGGCTAATATGCGTGATACACTGCCCTTTATATGCTGAGTGTCAGTCAAGGCCCCAAATACAAGGACCCCCGACCACTAGCGGCTGTAGGACAACACACTAGCGGATGTAGCTTCACCACCGTAGCGGATGCAGGCCACCTCGATCACCAGACCACCACTTCACCGCCACAGCGACAACTACACAGAGCAGCAGCGACACAACACTACACATCTACAAGAGAAACGACGACACAGCAACACAGCAGCACCAGATCAACCAACACACTCATCTAGAGAAGTCCAGACTCTATTGTGCCCATAGCGACCAGGGTTCTCCAGGCGTTTTAGTTGGCGGAGGGACTTTAAAACTTCGAATTACACACACACACACAAGGGAGCTACTAGTACCATTTGTATAAGGTGTTTGGTATGACCCTGCCGGTGTTTGAACCCACGACCTTCTGTATGCGAGGCAGTCACTCTACCATGTCGTCACCACCACGGTTAATGTGAAAATTAATGTGTTGATACGAACGGACGAAGACATGATACCTGACGGACGGACAAACGGACTGACGGAGGTCCGATCATTTATAGAATAAAATGGTACCAAGCATTCATTTAATCAACAATTTTATGCTATACTATATATAACATAAAATAGTTGATTAAATGAATGATTAAATGAATGAACGAATACATTTTTATTCTATAAATTAAGTACTATATGTATCTCACTCTTTATATATCAGGTAATCCATTGGACCATGGCACTATTATTATTTAGCGGCCTTCTTGATTTCAAAGTGACAGACACGGTGATAATGTGATATTTATTCAAACAACCATTATTTCACACTAGTCTTTTTCCCTTTTCTGTAAATGTTTGTCTCCCCAACCACATATGTGTCCACTTTTAATGCGCTTCTTCCTGGGAGGACTAAATCATGTGTCCTTATCCCATCACCAAACATAGCCCGCAAACACGCACACACGCACGAACGCATGCACAAACGCACACTCGCGCAGGTAAGCACTGACGTACGTACACCAGTTTTTAAACTCCCTGTAAGCCCAACTATATTCACAATTCCATTATTAATTAACATCGTCAATCACTTATAATAAGAACACAATATATATATTAACATCGTCATCATATAATAAGAACACAATATATACATTATTATTAACATCGTCAATCACTTATAATAAGAGCACAATATATACATTATTAATTAACATCGTCAATCACTTATAATAAGAACATAATAATAACATTATTAATTAACATCGTCAATCACTTATAATAAGACATTATTAACATCGTCAATCACTTATAATAAGACATTATTAACATCGTCACTCACTTATATTAAGAACACAATATATACATTATTAATTAACATCGTCAATCACTTATAATAAGACATTATTAACATCGTCAATCACTTATAATAAGAACACAATATATACATTATTAATTAACATCGTCAATCACTTATAATACAATATATACATTATTAATTAACATCGTCAATCACTTATGATAAAAATACAATATATATACATTATCAATTAACATTGTCAATCACTTATAATAAGAAGACAATATATACATTATTAATTAACATCGTCAACCACTTATAATACGACATTATTAACATCGTCAATCACTTATAATAAAAACACAATACATACATTATTAATTAACATCGTCAATCACTTATAATAAAAACACAATATATACATTATTAATTAACATCGTCAGTCACTTATAATAAGAACACAATATATACATTATTAATTAACTTTGTCAATCACTTATAATAAGAACACAATATATGCATTATTAATTAACATTGTCAATCACTTATAATAAGAACGCAATATATGCATTATTTATTAACATTGTCAGTCACATATAATAAAAACGCAATATATACATTATTAATTAACATTGTCAATCACTTATAATAAGAAGCCAATATATACATTATTAATTAACATCGTCAATCACTTATAATAAGAACATAATATATACATTATTAATTAACATCGTCAATCACTTATTATAAGAACGCAATATATACATTATTAATTAACATTGTCAATCACATATAATAAGAACACAATATATACATTATTAATTAACATTGTCAATCACTTATAATAAGAACACAATTATACACATTATTAATTAACATCGTCAATCACTTATAATAAGACATTATTAACATCGTCAATCACTTATAATAAAAACACAATATATACATTATTAATTAACATCGTCAATCACTTATAATAAAACACAATATATACATTATTAATTAACATTGTCAATCACTTATAATAAGAACGCAATATATGCATTATTAATTAACATTGTCAGTCACTTATAATAAAAACGCAATATATACATTATTAATTAACATTGTCAATCACTTATAATAAGAAGCCAATATATACATTATTAATTAACATCGTCAATCACTTATAATAAGAACATAATATATACATTATTAATTAACATCGTCAATCACTTATTATAAGTACGCAATATATACATTATTAATTAACATTTTCAATCACTTATAATAAGAACACAATATATACATTATTAATTAACATTGTCAATCACTTATAATAAGAACACTATATATACATTATTAATTAACATTGTCAATCACTTATAATAAGAACGCAATATATACATTATTAATTAACATTGTCAATCACTTATAATAAGAACACAATATATACATTATTAATTAACATCGTCAATCACTTATTATAAGAATGCAATATATACATTATTAATTAACATTGTCAATCACTTATAATAAGAACACAATATATACATTATTAATTAACATTGTCAATCATTTATAATAAGAACACTATATATACATTATTAATTAACATCGTCAATCACGTATAATAAAACACAATATATACATTATTAATTAACATTGTCAATCACTTATAATAAGAACACAATATATACATTATTAATTAACATCGTCAATCACTTATAACACAATATATATGTATTGGTCTACTATTGTTTAAACGTTAACGGCGAAACATTTATAATCATGGAATAAAGAGTAAATGACAAACATTGAAAGAAAATTAATGTTCTACTCTATCGCTTCGTTAGTGCACATGGAGTAGTACAATGCCATTTAAAGCAAAAGCAAATATAACTCGATGACCGAACCTGTATACATGTAATTTGGAATAAAACCAAAACACATAGCAAATAATAAGTGAGCGCGACGGACGCAAATGTGTGTTTTAAATGAAGATATTTATTTTGAGAATTGTGCTTAACGAACACAGATTTGTGAACATGTTAAGAAAATAAACCACAACGCGACAATGGGATATAAGTTATTCGTGAAGTTGGCGTTGGTGTTTGTTACCAGTGTTGTGCTTCAGTATCAGCTGGTTCTAGGTATGAAATGGTAATCATTATAATAATTATGACATATGTAATAGTGCGAAATTGTTAAATACATGTATGTTAAACTGTAATATATGTTCATATGTTTCTCACGTTTGTAAGTCATAAAAGATTATGTTTACAGAAAAGGTATATGTTCACAGGTGTGAGACATATGAAAACCTTATATTTTCACCGTTGTAATACATAAACCTTATATGGTCGCTGTTGTGAGACGTAAAACCTTATATTTTCACCGCTGTAATACATAAAACCTTATATGGTCACTGCTGTGATACATAACACCCTACAGGTCCGTTGCTGCGAGACATAACACCTTATATGTAAAAATAAAAATGTTCGCTGTTGTGAGACGTAAAACCTTATATTTTCACTGTTGTGAGATATGACAACTTACCTTTTACTGTTGTTATACATAACACTTACATTTGGAATACATGTTGAAAGTGAAAAAAAACTATCTGATGGAAAACCTTATCCTTCATCTCTATCTTATTATTCCTTTAAGTAAATGTCTTTAAATACATATGCTCAACCCTTAAAATGGTACACCGCAGCGTGGCCTAGTGGTAAAGTGTCCTCCTCGCATATAAGAGGTCGTGGGTTCTGTCCCCGGGCGGGTCATACTGAATACATTCATAATTTTCACATCTGGTCAACTTCCGGTAGGTCGAGATATTCAGTAGGTGAAAATAAAGGGGTTTACTCGGACTTTATCCTCAATCTCTATATAAAAATGAAATGTATCCATATTGGTGTTTTAAAATCAGACAACACCAACAGAAGATACATAGATGTACACAAAAAACAAAGCTTTAAATATAATTATCACTATAAACTAGTTTTATAAAGGGCTAAAGTCAGTTGAGCACCAACGATAAACACCGAGTTTACCCCCTACCAGAATGTGAAGGTCTTTTATTTTATTGATCACTGCTTGGTTAAATATTTTGATAATGTCATGTGAAAGTTATGAATACCTTATACATTGAATGGTACTAGTAGCTCCCTTGCTGGATGTTCAGCATATAAAGGGTAGTTCTAGGACTGGTCGGCCCGGTGTCACTATATGTGTCTACGGCGTGGTATTCCAGTGTGGCAGCACTATATAGTCGAGCAGTGTGCTCGCATGATTTGATTGAACTATTGTTTAAGTCGACGTTAATCCCCTACATTAATGATCTACTACCACTTCAGGTAACACTCTCCCTGCGTTCGTAACTACGACATACCCGACAACTTCATCTCACAGCGAAGGCAGTGCCACTCCGTCGGGGACAACTATTCACACATTCACCGCCACAGATGCCGATGGCGTGAACCCGATACTGAGCTATACATATAACCCGACCACCGGAGAAGACATGTTTACCATAGCGGGTAACGTATATACAATACACGACGGTCATCTAAAAAGTAATGTAAAAAAAGGAGTTTGCATTGCATTTTGAATGACCCTTGTGTTGTTTCACATGGATGTTTCTGACATATTTAGCTTTTCTCACCTCACCGACCATACTGATGTGCCTTAAAACTTAGTTCCCCAGCATTATTTATTATCTTAGCAGGGTAGTGAATCGTAAATGATTTGGTCGTATTCGATTTCAAAAGAGCATGACCATCACCCTCAGCCTTCACCATTCCCCTCCGGTATAGCAAATCATGCAAATTATTAATGGAAATGTACAATATGCACTATCTATGGTAGAGTACACATAACATATGATGCTGAACACTGTAAGTCTACCCAAATCGAGAAAAATACAAAGTGTTCTGATAAAATGTTAGTTGGCTATTTAGTACCGTGAAGTTTGACAATTCCAATTTGGTCAGAACAGCTGAACGAGAATGCAAGTATAGAATAGAGCATGAGTTTTGCACGTGTACGGGGAGATAATGCACGAGCGTTAGCGAGTGCATTATCGTCCGTACACGTGCAAGACTCATGCTCTATCGTATTTGTACCACAATAACTAACATATGCTGTGTATATCCTCGGGTATTACACGATGCATAGTGTGTATTTAGGATAGTGTGGTACAAATGAGAAGTATGCTTGTGATAACAATCGTCATATCGTATTTGAAATAATAGTATAAAAGAAAGTGGTTCTACATACCTTGTCATGAATGTGGTATTTTCTTTTATTATGCCAAAATCCTCTAAATAATGTTCATTTTTCAGTACTGATTTTCACTTTACCGGATACATTTATTTATTTTTTCTCAAAAATATATATCTTTTTAAGTTGCTGCAAGTTAAATCATTGGATTGTAAATACCTTAACTAAGAAAATGATTGGTAGTTTATTAGTACTTTTGAAGTTAATAGCAATTTCACCGTACTGAGCCGATGACGTCGCCGAAACCGTACGCACACCAACGCGCACCAAAGCATGTGCTACTTTTTTTTACTACCACCCTTCGATTTACTTACACCCTGTATTACTCCCGCGTCAGATAGTAAGAAATCACACATTGTTGTCAATGGGGATTTAGCATGGGCGTTTTATGTGAGGTTTTAGGTCATATACCACTATTGAATTTTACATAGGGTTACATTATAGCCTTTTGGCCCTAAAACACAATTTACATACCCAAGGCAACCTTTTAGGCTACTTTATTTTCAAGAACTATCCAAGACACACTTAAAAAAGTGAAAATAATT
>JAWPHD010025649.1:0-15700 GCA_037043455.1 Cyrtodaria siliqua
CCTTTTTTTGAGACCCATTTACTTCCAGATAAATTAACAAAAATACTTTTTTTTGAGACCCATTTACTTCCAGATCAGTAAAATAAATAAAAATATATTTTGAAGATAGAATATGATTGATCAATTTACATTTTGAATATATTGGGAGCCAAAATACTCTCTTATCATACCTTGTCCTTTACACTTTTAACGATAGTGATCCTTTACTACCCAATGCACTGTAGTTAAAGATTTCTGACTCTTCAAAACAAAAATGCTCCATTTCACTGGCGCTTTTCCCCCAACAGTTAACGGTAGAAGACTTGTATCATTGTATCATTGGAACTTTTTTGCATTCAGCTCTGATTATAAGAGATGGAGCAGTAATTGATATTGCACTCCCTCAAAACAATACATTATGCCTACATTTTCACAACTTTTCCCATGACATTCATCACCTGCTCCCTGTCCCCAACTCCCTCAACAATTCATCCCCTCCACCCTTGTTTCTTTTCTATAATGTCCTCTTTTTCATTTGTTAATATACCTCTGCTATTTCTTTAAAGATTGCTTGTATGAAGGGAGATTTATCTTTTTTTTCTAACGGTATTTCTGGTGTATAATTTATTGTTCTCTTAAATAGCGAATAGTCGAGCTGCGCTGTTATCCGACAGCTGTTGTTTAATACGTGACAGGTGCATTCATCTAGAATGTGTTTCCATTTGCAGTGTTATAGAACAACTAGGGGCCAAGCATCTAGTCATGCAGTACCTGACACATGAAGACCCCAATGTCAGATACGAGGCCCTTATTGCTGTCCAGAAACTCATGGTACACAATTGGTAAGTACTTGTGCTCCTAAGGGGCTGTAATGGCCATTTGAGCATGGACAAAACTTTCCACCCTCCAAGGTTAGGCTCACTTTTTATATGCCTGTTTTGAAAAAAACGGGTTGTATTATCTTCTCACGCAGAGCGCACATACAGACGAGTGGGCGGATTGGTTCCCGATCATTTTACAGAGTATGCCTTCATGGATTAACTTAATGTTTGGGGACAATGTTTATGGCCACAATTTCTCAGCTAAGTTCGATAATCAGCCAAATCTCACCTATGCTAGTAACTCTAGGCCTTTGATAATTGAAAATTTAAGGTTTTGGTGGTTTCATCTTAATAAATTAAACATTTATATTCCAGTCTTGATGAACCTGGGGACAATGTTTATGGGCATAATATCTCAGCCAAGTTCAATAACCAGCCATATCGCACCAATAATGTCAGAGTTATGGCCCTTCGACTTTTGAAAACTGATCATTTTTGTGGTGTCCGCTCATTAACATAACATTTATGATCCAATCTTTATGAAACCTGGGGACTATGTTTGTGGGTATAATATCTCGGCCAAGTGAGATAACCAGCCAGATTGCTCTTATAATAACCAGAGATATGGCCCTTCGATTTTTGAAAAGTGACGATTTTTACGGTAGTCGCTCACTAACTTTAACATTTATAACCCAATCTTGATGAAACTTGGCGATAATGTTTATGGGCATAATATCTTGGCCATGTTCGATAACATTGTACATGGTCATATAAATAGTATTCTATAAGAATGATGGGCGTATATTGTGTCAATTTGCCACTCTTGTATGACTGGAAAAGGGCTGTTTGTTGCTATTTTACGCTAAACACACAACAGTCGTTATATTTTATTTTATTTACACATAAAAATCTCACTCTTTCTATTATGAAATCTCTTAAAACTTGTCTATTTTGGATAATCAGATAACCTCATATTATTAATTTATTCTCGTCCGTCGGATGGGGACGTAAACCAGGCGGTCCCGTGTATCGGTCTATCATCCGAGCACGTTAAAGAACCATAGGAATCTATTCGATAATAAGAGTAGGGCAGGTTCCCGGATTCCTATGTATCCTTCCCCTCTCTTTGGGGCGGCTCTAAATAACCTGTACTGTGTTGATGAGCCGTTAAACAACATTCAGTTATCGTCTTCAATTATTAATTTATTCTCTGGTACAAACATTACAGCTATCTTGTGTTTCTCTCATTGACATGAATATATGTTAACTTGTCATCCGTGCTGCCGCCATTACTTGGCAGCAGTTTCTCTGAAACCGTGTTGTCCATCTTACCCAATTTTCACAAGGATGCTTCTAATAGAGAGAAGTGTTAGACCTTACAGAAGAAAAAAATTAGATCTATCCGACATTCGAAATGCAGCCCTGTCATTGCCATAAATATATTGCGTGTTAAATTGTTATCCCCATTATACTTTTATCCGTGCTATAGGGCGTGATTTGTACACATATAACTACCCTTCTATGGCAGTAATACACCGCTGTTGTCATTTTAATAAGGTTTTATACTATCACCAATGTTACTATTTGTATGATGTGTTTGTGGAGGATTTGTGGTCAAATTTGTTTCACCTGGTAGTATCTCTTGTTCAGTCATTGTATACATTTTAACCAACATTTTTATGCTTTGCATCAAGTGTTTTTTTATCTGATACTTTCGTCCATCTGCAGCCGCCTGTTGCTACGAATATCCATCAATTATCCGCCCTTTTTTTCCACCAACTTGTCTGTTGATATCCTATATATCCCTTATACTAATTCCGATGTATATTGTCTTATTTCAGGGAATATTTAGGCAAACAGATATCCCAGGCCACCTCAAACGCAGAAGAGGGACCCGGTGTTGTACAAGCCAAAGCATAGCGACACCCCCTAGAATATACACATGCCATTTAATCCCTTTAGAAACATTGATTGTGATACGCGTATGAATAGCATACAAGCCAAGGCATAGCAACACCCAGAAAATACAAAAGCCATTTAATCCCTGTAGAGTAAAGACACGGATTCAAAGAAACTGTAGTGTAAAAAATTGTAATTATAAAATGCAGTTTTGATTACCAGAATGTTAAATAGAGGATTATGCATGGGTAAGCATACTAGAGTTTTTGTTGCAGGATTTTGCACGTGTAAAACATACCGGTATGTTTGTTAGAGGATTTTGCGAGTGTAAAGCTTACAATTATTTTTTAGGGAGGATTATGCGCGTGTTAAGCATACTGGTATGTTTGTTGCAGGATTACGCACGTGTGGAACATGATTTTGTAGTATAATTAAATATTAAATGTAGGAATATGAAAGAGTATAACAGGATTCAGTAACCATAGTTATGTTATCCGATAATAACACGTGCACAGCAGATGTGGGTAAGGCTGCACATACATTGCATACAGCAGTGTACCCAGCAATTGGGATTATATTTACATGTATATGAATCTGTAGTCATAAAACTACTGGAGAAAACAAACGTCAGGAATTAAAGACAACAGCCCTTTAAAATGATTGCATTTTGCATGACAGATGATAAAACTGTCGAGAAAAACAATATTTTTAGACTTGTTCTCAGAAAAATCTTAATTTGTGAGAACCAGACGGAAGACGTGGTAATTCACAGCTTATCACAAATTCAAAATTACTCGGCCTACTTGTTAAGAAGAAGCTTAGTGCTATATACCAAAAACTTGTCATTAATTGCTCTTTTTAAGGTTTTATCAAGAGTAAATATGTTGAGATATGTCTACATGTTGTAGGCAGTTAACAATGGCATTAAATTCTCCACGAAAATCGAGATTTTAAAAAGTTGTTGGACACTCTCTTCAGTGGGGTTTGGATGTTGAACATGTTGAATTACCAAATTTATTTCGATATTTAAATCAAAATTGGCTTTAGTAGAGTTTAAAAGATTATTGGTAGCGTAGACTTAAAGGTGAATTTAATATTCGTTTACCCGCATTTCTTTTGTCAATCTGTGAAATGTGAGATTGATCAAGAAAAACGAATTTCCCATCATAAATGCACAATACTTCAAAGGCTGAAGTAGTTGGCATAGTTCAAAATCAAAATGGTTTGGTCAGCAGTAATTGTTTTGGCTTCGTTGTATCAAACAGATAACATTTGCTGTAACATTGTTTTTATTTCTTAATAGTTCCTTATCAGGTTTTCAATATATACATTTCATGACAGTTGTCTTGTGAACAGTGTAAAGGTCAGTGTCAGTCAAGGTCAACTTTTAGGTCAAAGTTTTGTTTTTTTTGGTCCCAAACACTTTTAAAACATTTGGTATAACTTTTATCTTTATTAAACTTTGAATATATATATATATATATATATACATCATGACAAATACATGTAGCCATATTACCACACCAAAACATAAAGGTCAAGGACAAAGTATCAGAAGTTCAAAAGTCATTCATTCCATACTTCACCAAACTTTGCTTATCTTCGCTCAATGACAATAATGACCAAACTGCTAAATAAAATGCCTCCACATTCTGGGAGAGGGTAAACTTGGTTTTTATCGTTGATGCTGACTGACACTAACCTTTTATAAATCTAATTTGTAGCGATAACTATATAAACAGTTGTGTATCTTCTTTAAATGCTGTCTGATTTTAAAACACCAATATGGATACATTTAATTTAAATTATGGTCAGTATATTAACTTTTCATATAGAGAGTGAGGATAACGTCCGAGTAAACCCCTTTCTTTTCACTTACTGAATATCTCAACATATCGGAAATTTGTAACTAATGACAGTGTGAAAGCCTGATCAGCATGCGAGTTATTGCAATGGACGCAAAGGCTATTATAGTCGAGCTTAGCAGGTTAAGTCTGAACAGAAGATCACAATTTGCCAAACTATGGTTGAGACTGTAGAAATCCATTGTTATCATGTAGATTATTATGTATCTATTATAAAGTGATTAAACAAGTTTATAGTTTAATATTTACATTTGCTGTAAAATTGCAACCGAGTGTATCTTAAAATATGTGATTTATTTTTGTTATTTTTTGGACGTCCAATTATACCGAGTCCCCGATAGTGATTATCCCCCTCTCTCATCTGTTTTTGAATCTTACAAAAAAAATTGACGTTACTGTTTAACACCCAGGTCAAAAATTGTATATATTTGGCAATAACAGAAGAAAAAAATCATTTTTTTTTCCAGCAAAACACCAGTTGAAACTATGTAAACTGGTCTCGAAATTAAAAAATGCAGCTTGATCATAATTTTGTTTTAAAATCATTGTTGTGTTATGTTTGTCTGATCAGGAAAAAAAATCTAAATAATTTTGGAAATATTTGATCAATTTTATTTTGATGGATAATTCTAAAAATCAAACCGAATTTTGAGCAACACTGTAGCTGTGTTTTGCTTCTGGTTATGAGGAAAATGAGCATGAGGCCATTATACACAAATTCATTTATCATGAGCATTTTGATGGTTGAAAAAAAAATGGATATAAAGTAGCTACCATATATACAGAGGCAGGGCTAGTGATTAGTGTAGTATTGAATATTAGTAAATAGTAGTTTGTCATGTATGTTCATTATTATATATACTTATATGTGTAAACATTCCAGACAAAAGTCTTCATTGAATTTCTGTTTATACTAGTAATGCATGTAATTCCTTTTTACGGAATATGGAATACTAGTACAGAGTAGGGTAATTGAGTGTTCAGTATGCGTCCGATAATGACAATTATATTAAAGTTTGAATGTTGACGTAGAAGAGGATATTTGGATAATTGCAATTTTCTGTTTTGTACATGTTGTTTTATGTGAACTGTTTTGTTATACATGGATAAACAAGAATTAAAGAATAAACATTTTGAAAGAAATCTTTATTATTTTTTATATATATATATTTATCTTTGCCATCATATTTATCTTTGCCTTCATTTGGTTCTGGTTTCATATTTGTAGGGGCGTCCGTGGCCGAGTGGTTAACGTCTCTGACTTGAAATCACTTGCCCCTCACCGCTGTAGGTTCGATCCCTCAGGGGGCTAGGAATCTTTACGTGAGGAAGCTATCCAGCTGGCTTGCGGAATGTCGGTGGTTCTACCCAGGTGCCCGCCCGTGCATGAAAATTGCCCGGAGGGGCACCTGGGGTCTTCCTCCACCAGTGAAAGCTGGAAAGTCGCCATATGACCTTAGCTGTTGGTGCGACTATAAAATCCAATTCAATCAATTCATATTTGTACAAGCTATCGCTGAGCGTCATCCAATATGGCCTCCATTACTTAAAATAAAAAAATAGGCATTTTTAAATTACCTATTAACATGATTAAACAGTCAAAACTAATCTGATAAAAATTCCATGTGCATTTAAATGTTTACATTTTTTGGTCGTCCGATATTCAGTTTTAACTGAGGAACATAAGGATATATATGGTTGTTTTCCTCTGAAACTCTTAATTGTGTGTGTGTGTGTTTTGGGTCATTTTTAACTCTTCTCCATTGTTCATTTGGTAGCCCTATTTCAAAGTGAACATTCATTTAATCACAGGGCTTGCTTAAATATGGTTGCTGTTCCCAAACGCATAGACAAATGTAAAAAATCTGACACATCACTGGGTCAGTTGCACTTGAACATTGTGTATGCACGCCTGATGCAGTCAAAAGTGCATGTTGTTCTGTATTAAAGAGTGCTGATCTTTCTTTCCTTTAAAAAACCCTTTTAGTGCAGTTCCCTGTTATTTTTTGGCTGAAACTGTATTCTGGACATATTTGATATTTGGAATTGTAGTTGATCATGCTTTTGACAGTTTTTGGTATACATTTGGAAAGTGAAAGTAGAAATGGTATGGAATTGCAAGGTGTAAAATAATGTTGACCTTTGATCCAGTGTTAGTATACGGTATACGGCTGAAGAAATATTAGAAGATATTCACCCCCCACCCCCATTTCCTTATTGATGTTTAATAACATAGATGTTTATTTGCATGATAAAGTAAGCTTCCTAGAATTCTAACCAGGTTTGAGTTTTTATAAGGTCAACATCTTCACTTTACTATCGATGGGACATGGAGAATCATTTACGCTATTATAATTGAATTGAATTGAATGTTGTTTAACGGCTCATCAACACAGTATAGGTTATTTAGAGCCGCCCCAGAGTTACGCTATTATAACCTATATAAAGTATTAAAAAAAACTTGCAAGTAATGTAACAATTGTGTTGTACTTAAAAACAATCAGAAAGATTCTTAAATATATTACTTATGTCCAGCCACACAAGTATAGTATTACCCTGGCTTAAGCCCCGCCTTTTGTTGTGTACGATTCAGTACAGAAGTGAAAGTTCACAGAGGTCAGCAGGTATAACTTTGAAATATTCAATATGCATTTTCAGGAAGGATAAACTATAGGTAAAATAATCCCCATCAGCTAGGATCATTAAATTAAATAAAAAAATATTTGTTTATGTTTTTGAAAATTTAACATCCATTGAAATTGCATGTCAATATTCAGTGCGGATTCAATAGTGTTTGTAAACACAGACATGTGCAGAGAGGTTGAGCTGGAAAAGTTGTCTTTCACACTTTCAAAGGCTTTGTGATGAAAATATCTATGAAATAAGGTAATTTAAAGAAAATCTGGTGTATAATTCTTGAGATATTAGCTGACAGGTGCCACAGGAGATCTATGGGAAAGTATTTAGTTTTCTGCAACCTATAGGCTAGATTCTGCATAGGGTAAAAGTGAAAGTAGACATACTTTTTTTCTAACACAATGGTTTGAAAGTGTGAGAAATGTTGAATTATGGTGTATTTTGACTTTTCGTATAACTCTTTTCATGATTTTTAAATATTTCAAAGTTTTATGATGCAAAATAGGTATTTTAAATTCTTTTATTAAGGGTTTGTGGGCACAAAATTAGCCATACCTGACACCTGGTACACACAATTGGCCTGTAATGCACATGTTTGTCACAGTTAAAGGTACATCTATGTATATCTAGTAAGTTTTATTCATTTCTGAGGGCTTTGCATACATTGTTTGGCAAAAATGTCAGTAAGCGACAATCTACATCTGTCCGAAAAGATGTCAAAAAAGCCGCTTATGTCTGTTTTGAAAAAGATATTGAAGTAAACTCTGACTCTGAGTTCATCGCTTCTATACGGTTAGTGTCGATATGCATATATTTTATATGGTTTAATACATTTTACAAATTAAATTATTTTGTTGGCAAAAAATGTGACCTTTTCTATGTTTTTTAAAAGTTTTTTTTACCCCACTCCCTTCATTTTAATGAATTTACATGGATCTGTACTTTAAACAGTGCTTTATTGGCTGCATGGTTGCATGAAAACGACCTGTCAAGATGCTACAAACAATATCTAATAAAAAAAATACCATAAATCAGGGGCGTAGCTTGGCCTTTTTGACGGCATAGGCCCGGAGTTAGTTATTATGCTAGGGGTGGCCGGGGACATGCCCCCCACCCCCGATATTTTTTTTTATGTTATAATGCATTAGGTTCGTGCTGACGTATATTTTAGACTTTAAGAAGGGCAAAGATAACTAAACAAATATATATGAAAACAATGTGTTCTGGTTACTACGCAGCCCCCCTACACCCTTCCCCACCCCACTCACCCCCATCCCGATTTTTATTGCAGTTTTTTAATTTTGAATTTTTCTATTTCTGAAAATAAGGCGTAGGCCCGGGCCTGGGCCTACAAGGCCTATGCAGAGCTACGCCAATGTAAATAGTACATTTACAGTCAATCCTGCGTAATGAGCATATTGTAAAACATGGCATGGCCCTAAAAATGGAGTTGGGGTGGATAGTCTCAGAATTATTTTTTTGTCATTTTTAAACTTAAAATTTGCATTTTCTTGATGGTTTCACATATAGAAACTGCTGAATAATGTTAATTAATTCATTTGAAGCCAGATTTTGAATATATACAAAAACAGTGGCATTTTTATGGTAAAATCTGCTATTTTGACCCCTGAAAATCACAAATATCATTTTTGAGTAGATATTATTTTCAAGATAGCTTAAACTGGTTAAAAATCACATGTTGTTGATGAAATCACTTTATTTGAAGCAAAAGATTGAAACGGTTGTCGAGATATGGCATTTTGAAGATTCTGGATTTACGCGTAAAAACCGAAGGAATTTTGCCTTAGCCGAGGCTCTTTTAAGCCCTCATATTTTGTCTAAAAGGAGTTTTTTTCTAAAAAAGAATGACATAATCTTACTCAGATTGAATGTATCAAACAATTTAGCCAGAAAAAAATACCTTCGGTCAGGTCTGAATGTCTCTCTATAGGCTGCGTACAGCTAAATATAAAAATAAGCCCCGCCTTTTGTTGTGTACGATTCAGTACAGAAGTGAAAGTTCACAGAGGTCAGCAGATATAACTTTGAAATTTTCAGGAAGGTTAAACTATAGGTAAAATAATCCCCATCAGCTAGGATCATTAAATTAAATAAAAAAATATTTGTTCATGTTTTTGAAAATTTAACATCCATTGAAATTGCATGTCAATATTCAGTGCGGATTCAATAGTGTTTGTAAACACAGACATGTGCAGAGAGGTTGAGCTGGAAAAGTTGTCTTTTTCACACGTTCAAAGGCTTTGTGATGGAAATATCTATGAAATAAGGTAATTTAAAGAAAATCTGGTGCATAATTCTTGAGATATTAGCTTACAGGTGCTACAGGATGTCTATTGGAAAGTATTTAGTTTTCTGCAACCTGGAAAAAGAGGCATGTGAGGGTTTAAACCAGGTAAAGGAAAAACTGGATCAATGAATGTCATACAATCTGTGGGATGAAAAGATAACACTATCGATTGTATGTACGGGGAGACTTTCTACGGTCGCCACAAACTACATATATTTGATTTGACATACACAAAGGCGACATACATTTGATTAAGCATAACGGACAAATACATGTTATGTAACAGCCGCCGATGTTTTTTTTTGCCGCGCCGGTTTTGGCAAAAACAGCAAGTAATTAATTCCGAATATGCTAAGGCACTTTCGCCTATATAATATGAATGACACATCAGATGAATGTAAAATTATATTCTATTTCACCGGCGACACTTAAATTTTTCTGATGAATTTGACGCGAAATTGACCTCTCCCGTAGGAAAAAACGAGTCCTGTTGTCGTTATACATCCGCCCCTTTGCCCTAAATTCGTCATGCCTAGTATGTATTGACCTACTTAGAATCGAGCAGGTGTTAATTGCAAACGTTATATACATGGAGTGTTTCCTAAGGATTAATTTGAGCGGAGGTGTTAATTAGGCTCTCCGCGGTTTACCGATAACAGGGGTGAAACTCTATCATACATATCAGGCTTCTTTCCAAATATCAAAGTAATATAAGGACTCTTCTGCGACAAGGACTATCACAACCTGACTTCTATGGTGATGTGATTTATAAACTTCGTAAGATTCTAGGTCATGATCACTTTCATACTATCTTTGTTAAACTTGTTAAAAAGTTTATCAAAAGAGGTTATGACCCTATCATTTTGCAACGTACTGCATGCTTGGTGGTGGACCCTTTAACAGTTCGCCATTATGCTTTCCTCTTTAATTGTACGATGACCGGACAGGCTGTCGACCCTATGATGACGCCTACCTAAAGCCCATTGGGACGGTGGCGTTTGATGTTTGTCCATGATCTTTCTTGTCGTGCCCTTAATGGTTTATTCTCTTACTGCTCTGGTTTCTGCAAAGTCATTGAGTATCTCCATTGTAGCTTTCTAGGCTATTGGTTTTTGTATTATATTTACACGAGCATATTTGTGTTTTACTTATATTGCCTATTGATGCTGCCTTGTTGGTTAGAGATTAGATCATGGCGGGGATTTCTTTATTTACACTGTCCTGTTTTAATGGGATGACAGTAGGGTAAGTCTGAGGTTTGGTGCCCCCTAGAACCGGTTTAAACCCCCAGTGACCTACTTTGCCACTGGCCGTTCCAAGGCGGTAGCCCTATTGTCAAACCTTTTGTGTTTGTGATGTCGTTTGCATTTTTTATTACTTTTGCCTTTTCGTTTGTCTGTTTGCGTGTTTGTTTTTGTGTTTTGTGGTTGACTGTCGTCCTTGAATGCTGCTTTCCCTGTCCGATATTTTTAGCCTTCTTTGGACCAGTGAACATTTTGTGTAAGTTATGAAAATATGTTTATTGATATTTCAGTTAAAATCTCAATTAAATGTGTTCTGATCCATTTATTCGCGATTAAAACATAAAACGATGTGAAATGTAAAAAACAGTTCGAGTGAAAAAAATCAAAACAAGATCATTATGCCGGAAACTTCGGTTTGCTTTTTGCATCGCAGTGTCTAACTAAATCGATGGAGTAAGAATAAAGATTATGAATAAAGACGGACATTTCATAACATTTTCATCAACTTATAGTCATTTCTGACCATTTCCCCACGAACTATAACGATTTGACGCGATTAACAATACACTGGCGCAAGCAGTTGTAAAACTATTTTAACGTAAATGGTTGACGTAAATCCGGATACCCTTTATTTCGGATGCATTAAAAGGTCTATTTTCAGTATACGTTTTCCAGATATATATACGGGGGTGCTTCAAAAAGTTCTGTCACTAGGCATATATCCTTTGAACTGGATATTACACTGAGATAAAGTAGTGTATTTATAGTACTACTTGGTTTGCTCTCTTAAATTCCACAACAAAAATGAAAAATTTCCGGTTATTTATACCCCTGAATTACCTCCCCCTACCACACCTTTTGGATACTGGCATCTCTGAAAATGTCCTTATAACAAAACGTTGTAAACATTATTTGAATAACTCTATGCTTTTAAATTTTCTTAAACGCCATCTGTTGTTATTCCATGAAAATGATTATCGATAATTCGGAAAGGTCTTGCTGTAAACCAGATATGAGTGAATGCATATCCCTTAATTTTAGCGGAAATAACACTGATTTTCTTCATTTTGTTTACGGAAATGTTATAATATCTTTTAAATATCGTAATTATTCCCATAGTATTAATATGTATTCATATTTGTTTACAAATCCTAGTCCTTCAGTGTTTAAATTTCATATTCAACACATTATCGTAGAATTTTGCACAATGTTTAGTGAAAATATTGATCATCCAAAAACGCTATTTCAGAAGACTGCCCTTCCATTTAATGTCCATTTATCATTAAATTAATTTTACATGTTAGCTTAAAATGTTAATTTCTAAGACAATGCCTTTTCATCTACCATGCTTAAATTCTGAATCTTGTAATGCACAGATATAACTGGTAATGTATGAGCAATTTCAAAGGTCTTCGACAAGTACTTAAAGAGAAACAGACATTTAAAAAAATAACAGTTAACTTACCTGAAAAAAAATCAGGACGAAAATGCCTCAGTATGTATCAGTGATGTATATTAAATGTTCCATAACTTTCGTAAAACAAAATATACAGCATTCATTTTACCATCAATGGAATGGTATTGAAACTCTCTTTCATTTAAAACCAAACATCAACACTCACAACGAGCACATAATTGTTAAAACGCGTTAGTGACAGAACTTATTGAATGACCCTCGTACTTAAAGGTAAAAGAAACGCGACACGGGAATTTCCGCTATATATTGTATGTACAATATGCTGTTGTTAATCGAATGGTGCATGGCACGTAAGATCTGACTACAATAACACGTAACACAGCAAATAGTCTTCCTGCAAAGTTTCATTATTGACAGAGTATGCGTTTGGCTCAAGCATGTGAGCAAACTTAGGATGTAACATTTTCAAACTCTTTACGTTAAATACAGAACTGACTCAATTTTTCAAAGAACTGCAACATTTATGAATTTCTTGTTATAAGGTGTACTGTGATTAAAACGTCTACAACATCACAGTGGTGTCCTTTCTCTAACTAACTGCAACTTTTTTTTTTACAAAACATCATGGGATTTCCTTGGAATATATATGGAATTAAGTGTGCAGTATATGCAATATATAGCGGAAATTCCACACTATATTTTTAGAAAACGAATATATTTTTCGGAATAAAATATATATTTGTGTCTACAATATATATTTAAGGGACAATCTTTTTTTGGGAGTAACATATATTTTTGCGTCTACAATATATATTTTAGGGACACAATATATATTTTTCAGAGTAACATATATATTTATCTGTATCGTATATATTTTCGTATTCAATATACATATTTACACAATTCATATATATTTATCTTACAACATATAGTCACGTATGGCGCCTCATGAATTTTCCCATTTTCTATTGGAAAAAAATTCCCCATGGGAAAATATCAAAGTACTCGTACCGCTGTAAAACTTCGACATATACCATAAATATGAAAAGTGCATACTATTTTTACATTATATTGAAAGATAAATACTTATTATTTTTCCCATGGGAAAACTGCCCAATCATTTCCCATGGGAATGCATTGTCCCATGGGAAAGCGATATTCCATGGGAAAATAGGACCTCCCATGGAAAAATAGGTTTTTCTCATGGGAGAGGTCAACTTCGCGTCATATTTCGTAGAAAAATTGAAGTGTCGCTGATGAAATGTAATATAATTTTACAATCGTTTGAAATGTACTTTCACGTGATATAGACGAAAGCGCACTAGCTTATTCGGAATTACTTGCTGTTTTTGCCAAAACCCGGCGCGGCATAAAAAAAACCCGACGGCTGTTATGTATACATTATCGTTGACAACTTTATATGTCCTATCCACATATACTTGTTTATTGACTTGTACAGGAAGTATATACCGTATATTAAGCTTCGCCAATGAATGCTAAACATAACCTCTGTTTCCAACTAAATTCCAATTTGTTCATTTCGCCTATTGCTTTCTCGTTTAGAGCAAAGCATTTTATAAGAAAGCTCGAGTCATACGCCGTTATATGCATACCATCTTTAGGATCGCTCAAATTTATTCGCACTATTGACATGTAAAATAGTTCTGCTCAACCCAGGTCTAGAGGTCGTGAACGATAGCAAGCATTGTTCACTACGTGCATGAACAATCTCAATCAAACGGAGACTATTTATCGTATTCGACGATTACCGAAATTCTCCTCTCATACTCTTTTTAAATTAAAAGTGTCCTCATGCAGCTAGTTGCATCTATGGTAAGTATATTGAACAAGCAAGTGTGCATATACACAACATATAAATGTTTTCACTTAACCATTCTGTATATACAGTTTGACTCGTCATTGTTTATTCAAGTTCCCATTACAGAGGAGGCGGATCTCGAATTTTAGAACAATATATTGATAACTCTTATTTTAAAGATATGCGAAAGCAGTATTTTCCTCCTGAAAGATTAAAAAAACAAAACATACTCAAATATTACTTATTGTTGTTGTAAGATATAACATGGAGTGTTTTGTTTGTGATTCTGATCCAATGGGCCATATATTTCACTATTCAGTATTTGACAATTCCTGTTTTTAAAGATATGCGAAAGCAGTATTTGCCCCATGAACGATTTAAAAAACTAAACTTAATCAAATATTAAAATAGTGATCTGATTAATAATGATGATAATAACCAGACTTGATATTTTCTACGAAAGTAAATTTTTTCCTTTTGATGAAAGAAGTAACTTGCGTATGATCTTTGTTGTTATCGTTTTCTTTCGTTTTAATTTTGTTGTTACTTTTAAATTAGTAACATAAGATTGATATAGTTTAAGCAGTTTCTCTGTTCATCTTGGAAATACCTCCATGATTGCAAATATTGATCTTTGAGAGCTTTCTTAACTTTATTTTTAATTACATTGCCACTGATTCTTTGAGTAAATTAATTAGTCTAGTTATCACAATATATTTCTATCGTATATTTGTTGATATCACTCTGTATGTAAACTATTGGCAATTAACTATGTTTAAATCGAAAACAGTTTAGGCATCAGGTAAGCCAAAGTGTTGCAAGGTTGTTGTTTTTTCTAAGAATGATACACATTAGATGAATGAAGATAATGTAATATCTTAAGATTATGTTGACATCTTCCTTTTTGCAGGCTTTTCTTGGCCAACAAACTTTTCGTCCTGGCCTTATCAAAAATGGTAAATGGGAACGGCCTAGTTCACAATATACTTTGCGTTTGGGTGTACAATTCTTTTTTTTTAGAAATAACTTACACTATTCAAAATGAATGGTTTCAATGACGTCAACATTCACACAACCTCACACTTCTAAACACAAATACGATAGGCGATACCATTATGTTATATTCTCTATGGGAATTTGTGCAATGGTCCCAGCCATAATACTGGGCTACGTACTCTTACGCGAGTGTTAATCTTTCACGCACAGGAAATTACAACTTTCGGTTTTAAAAGGAAGTAGGATGTTTTTTAGGTTTGTTTTTATCATTACCGATTATTGTAAGAGTTGTGAAGGTAATGTCGGGTCAGTTATGTTTCAGGTATAGATGTTTAAACGTTTCAAATATTATGGAATATTACATGTAAGTATACAAGAGGTCATACACATATTAACAGTCAAGCGTTGACATGAATTTAACACATTTTTTCAATCACTTGGTATCTTTATATAAAGCTTAATATTCACATGACTGCTTGTATTCTGAGAACTACCATTTTTGTTCGACTTTTATACCTAATTAATAATATTTCTAAATGTAAGGTATCATTTTCTCCGATTTAAGCTATTGTCTTCTCAGACAGTGTAGTAACGACAGGATTATACGAAACGTTCATGGCTATCCGATGAATATAGGGAATTCCAACCCGAGGTGTTTTTTTATCGGAACCGAGGCTCTGCCGAGGGTTGGAATTCCTATCTAAACCGAAAACCC
>JAWPHD010025650.1:0-15700 GCA_037043455.1 Cyrtodaria siliqua
GTCCATTTTGGAGGATGTGGGGTGATGGTAATTAAACATAATGTTTTCCATTTGGGAGGACCTGGGATGGTGGTAATTAAAGGTAATATTATCCATTTTGGAAGATCTGGAATGGTGGTAATTAAAGGTTATGTTGTCCATTTTGGAAGACCTGGGATGGGTAATTAAAGATAATGTTGTTCATTTTGGAGGACCTGGGATGGTGGTAATTAAAGGTAATGTTGTCCATTTTGGAAGACATGGGATGACGGTAATTAAAGGTAATGTTGTCCATTTTGGAGGATGTGGGGTGATGGTAATTAAACATAATGTTTTCCATTTGGGAGGACCTGGGATGGTGGTAATTAAAGGTAATATTATCCATTTTGGAAGATCTGGAATGGTGGTAATTAAAGGTTATGTTGTCCATTTTGGAAGACCTGGGATGGGTAATTAAAGATAATGTTGTTCATTTTGGAGGACCTGGGATGGTGGTTATTAAAGGTAATGTTGTCCATTTTGGAGGACCTGGGATGGTGGTAATTAAAGGTAATGTTGTCCATTTTGGAGGACCTGGGATGGTGGCAATTAAAGGCAATGATGTCCATTTTGGAGTGGTGGCAATTAAAGGCAATGATGTCCATTTTGGAGGACCTTAGATGGTGGTAATTAAGGGCAATGTTGTCCATTTTGGAGGACCTGGGATGGTGGTTACTAAAGGTAATGTTGTCCATTTTGGAGGACCTGGGATGGCGGTAATTAAAGGTAATGTTGTCCATTTAGAAGGACCTAGGATGGTGGTAATTAAAGGTAATATTGTCCATTTTGGAGGACCTGGGATGGTGGTAATCAAAGGTTACAATGTTGTCCATTTTGGAGGACCTGGGATGGTGGCAATTAAAGGTAATGTTGTCCATTTTGGAGGACCTGGGATGATGGTAATTAAAGGTAATGTTGTCCATTTTGGAGGACCTGGGATGGTGGTAACTAAAGGTAATGTTGTCCATTTTCGAGGACCTGGGATGGTGGTAATTAAAGGTAATGTTGTCCATTTTGGAGGACCCGGGATGGTGGTAATTAAAGGTAATGTTGTCCATTTTGGAGGACCTCGGATGGTGGTAATTAAAGGTAATGTTGTCCATTTTCGAGAACCTGGGATGGGTAATTAAAGGTAATGTTGTCCATTTTGGAGGACTTGGGATGGTGGTAATTAAAGGTAATGTTGTCCATTTTGGAGGACCTGGGATGGTGGTAATTAAAGGTAATGTTGTCCATTTTGGAGGACCTGGGATGGTGGCAATTAAAGGTAATGTTGTCCATTTTGGAGGACCTGGGATGATGGTAATTAAAGGTAATGTTGTCCATTTTGGAGGACCTGGGATGGTGGCAATTAAAGGTAATGTTGTCCATTTTGGAGGACCTAGGATGGCGGTAATTAAAGGTAATATTGTCCATTTAGGAGGACCTGGGATGGTGGCAATTAAAGGTAATGTTGTCCATTTTGGAGGACCTGGGATGGTGGTAATTAAAGGTAATGTTGTCCATTTTGGAGAATGTGGGGTGGTGGTAATTAAACATAATGTTGCCCATATTGGAGGACCTGGGATGGTGGTAATTAAAGGTAATGTTGTCCATTTTGGAGGACCTGGGATGGTGGTAATTAAAGGTAATGTTGTCCATTTTGGAGGACCTGGGATGGTGGTAATTAAAGGTAATGTTGGCGATCTTAGACGATGTTTGATGATTGTTAAAGGTACTGTGGCCAATTTTAGATGATGTGGAGTGATGGTCATTAAAGGTACAGCCGACAATATTTGAGGATGTGGGGTGATGGCTATTAGATGTCTTGGAGGTTATGGGGGCGATGGTAATTAAAGGTAATTTGTCCATTTTGGAGGACATGGGATGTTGGTTATTAAAGGTAATGTTTTCCATTTTGGAGGACCTCGGATGTTGGTAATGTGGTAGTCAGTTCTCACTAAAGATGTGATTGTTTTATATTCTTTTAAATAGTTAAGTTCATTACGATAAGTACCTTTAACAATAGTATAGGAAGTGTACCTTTAACTATATTGTAGAAAGTGTACCTTTAACCTTATGGAAGGAAGTATACCTTTAACTGTATTATGGAAGTATACCTTTAACAGTGACCAATATATTGATATGTGTATTGGACAATTACAATGGCCAGTTCATAATGCTTCAATTTTATTGGTTGTATATTTTACCACCTAAATCATGAAACTACCTTCTGGGCAGTTGGAAGGAAATATTTAAAGGGAAAAGATCTAGAATGTTAAAATGGAGTTTTCTCAAATTGTGTAATTCAAATTGGACACTTGTAAAGCAAGTTAAATAAGTTAATATAATCAGTAATTATTAAAGTATAGAGTGTTAATTAAGGAAGGAGGAATTTGGGTAAGTTTATTTTATGATATATTCTTTTGTTTTGAATTGTGTTGATGAATGCAAAACACATGTTTACAAGTTTGTAAATTGTGTGGAAAGAAAGTGTTTCAAAATCTGTATCACTTTAAGTGTTTTAATGTCTGCATATATTTTTTATAAGAATACTTTAAAGAAGGTATTTCATTGCACCTAATGAAATGACATGTGGAGAGCTTGATTTGTATTTTATGTGTTTAAATCTAATGGAAATATATGTCTTTGTATTCATATGTAAGCAATATGAGACGAGTAACTATGCTAATTGTATATGTTAAATAAGGAGAC
This sequence comes from Cyrtodaria siliqua, assembly GCA_037043455.1. Classification (NCBI taxonomy): domain Eukaryota; kingdom Metazoa; phylum Mollusca; class Bivalvia; order Adapedonta; family Hiatellidae; genus Cyrtodaria; species Cyrtodaria siliqua. The sequence goes on from JAWPHD010025650.1 coordinate 2,713, forward strand.
GCAAACAATCTATAATTATATATGTACCTAAAATCTCATTATAGCCTAAATGTGTTCATGGAAGTTTTACTGTGTATTGATTATTCCATCATTTAATATACAGGTATGAGAAGTTGACCATGTGAAGTATATTGATGTGAGGTATATTGACATGATTGTATAAAATCATCAGGAACACCATAGCACCATATGCTTGTAAGTTATTTGTAGAAGATTAATGTAATGCTATTGAGTCATTCATATTTAAAGGTGTCATGTATCTTTAAATGTAATTAATGATGAGCATTGTATTTTAAATATCTTTTGAATTACAAGATGATCATTGGCTATTTATTAAATGTTATTGTAAATGGCATTGCAATATATTGTAAAGCACTATATTGTAATTCACAGTATTGTAATTCATTGTATTGTAAATTGTGTTGTGGGAGAAAGTATTAATTCTATTGATGTTAAGTGAGAAAGTAATATGATGTATTGTTGAATGCATATATTTATTGTAATTTTAATATTTTCAGTGGTTATCGATTGATTTATGAGATAAATGTGGAAACATGAAGAAGTGTTTTTGTCTGTAACTACGGGTCCCTAAAAGCCCCTATTACAGTAATTAAAGGTACTGTTTGCAATTTTAGATGATGTGGGGTGATGGTAATTAATTTAGGTACAGCCGGCAATCTTTGAGGATGTGGGGGGATGGCTATTAGATGTCTTGGAGGTTGTGTGGTGATGGTAATTAAAGGTAGTGCTGTCCATTTTGGAGGACCTGGGATGTTAGAAATTAAAGGTAATGTTGTCCATTTTGGAGGACCTCGGATGTTGGTAATTAAAGATACTGTTGGTAATTTTAGATGATGTGGGATGACAGTAATTAAAGGTAATGTTGTCCATTTTGAAGAATGTGGGGTGACGGTAATTAAACATAATGTTGTCCATTTTGGAGGACCTGGGATGGTGGCAATTAAAGGTAATGTTGTCCATTTTGGAGGACCTGGGATGATGGCATTAAAGGTAATGTTGTCCATTTTGGAGGACCTGGGATGGTGGTTATTAAAGGTAATGTTTTCCATTTTGGAGGACCTGGGATGGCGGTAATAAAAGGTAATATTATCCATTTTGGAGGACCTGGGATGGTGGTATTAAAGGTTACAATGTTGTCCATTTTGGAGGACCTGGGATGGTGGTAATTAAAGGTAATGTTGTCCATTTTGGAGGACCTGGGATGGTGGTAATTAAAGGTAATGTTGTCCATTTTGGAGGACTTGGGATGGTGGTAATTAAAGGTACTGTTGTCCGTTTTGGAGGACCTGGGATGGTGGTAATTAAAGGTAATGTTGGCGATCTTAGACGATGTTTGATGATTGTTAAAGGTACTGTGGCCAATTTTAGATGATGTGGAGTGATGGTCATTAAAGGTACAGCCGACAATATTTGAGGATGTGGGGGGATGGCTATTAGATGTCTTGGAGGTTGTGGGGTGATGGTAATTAAAGGTAATGCTGTCCATTTTTTGAGGACCTGGGATGTTAGAAATTAAAGGTAATGTTGTCCATTTTGGAGGACCTCGGATGTTGGTAATTAAAGATACTGTTGGTAATTTTAGATGATGTGGGGTGATGTTCATTAAAGGTAATGTTGTCCATTTTGGAGGACCTGGGATGGTGGTAATTAAAGGTAATGTTGTCCATTTTGGAGGACCTGGGATGGTGGTAATTAAAGGTAATGTTGTCCATTTTGGAGGTCATGGGATGTTGGTAAATAAAGGTACTGTTGGCAATTTTAGTTGATGTGGGGTGATGGTCATTAAAGGTACAGCCGGCAATCTTTGAGGATGTGGGGTGATGGATATTAAATGTAACGTTGGCCATACTGAATGACATAGGGCGATAGTTACTCAGGAACTGATGGCGATCTCGTAAAATGTGAAGTGAGGGTTATTAATGTACTGTAGGCCATATTGTAAGACATAGGTTATTAAATGTCCAGTTGGCGATCTTGGATGACATAGGATGATAGTTATTAATTAAAGGTGAAATCTTGGAGGACATACGGCTATGGTTTTTCAATGTACCATGGTGGATCTTGTACACCATCCGGTGATGGCTATTAAATGTACAGTTCGCAATCTTGGATTACGTGGGGTGATGGCTATTAAATGTCCTGATGGCCATCTTGGATGACATAAGGTGATGGTTATTAAATGTACTTTTGACAGTCTTTGATGAAATGCATGTTTGGTTATCTTGAACGAAGTAAGTGTGATGGTTATGAAATGTACTATTGGCAATCATTAAGGATGTTAATTTGTAATGGCATTGTTTGGGATAGGACGATGTGGGGTGAAGGTTATCAGATGTAATGTTGGTGACAATGTGTGATGTGATGGGAACAGCATAGTGTGATGTGATGGGGATGGCATAGTGTGATGTGATGGGAATGGCAGGGTGTGATGGGATGGGAATAGCATAGTGTGATATGATGGGAATGGCAGTATTTGATGTAAAGAGAATAGCAGAGTGTTATGTGATGGGAATGACAGAGTGTGATATGATGAGAATGGCATAGTGCGATGTGATGCGAATGGCAGAGTGCGATGTGATGGGAATGGCCGAGTGTGATGTGATGGAAATGGCAGAGTGTGATGGGATGAGAATGGCAGAGTGTGATGTGGTGGGAATGGCAGTGTGATGTTATGGGAATGACAGAGTGTGATGTGATGGGAATGGCAGAGCGTGATTTGATGGGAATGGCAAAGCATGATGTGATGGGAATGGCATAGTGTGATGTGATGGGAATGGCACAGTTTGATGTGATGGAATGGCATAGTGTGATGTGATGTGCATGGCAGAGTGTGATGTGATGGGCATGGCAGGGTGTGATGGGATGTGACTGGCAGGGTGTGATGTGATGGGAATGGCAGAGTGTAATCTGATGGAAATGGCACAGTGTGATGTGATGTGGAATGGCAGGGTGTGATGTGATGGGAATGGCAGAGTGTAATATGATGGTAATGACAGAATCTGATGTGATGGGAATGACAGAATGTTATGTGATGGGAATGGCAGTGTGTGATGTGATGGCGATGGCAGAGTGTGGGGTGATGAAAATGGAAGAGTGTGATGTGATGGGAATGATAGAGTGTGATGTGATGGGAATGACAGTGTGTGATGTAATGGGAATGACAGTGTGTGATATGATGGGAATGTCAGAGTGTGATGGGATGTGGGTGGCAGGGAGTGATGGGATGGGAATGCCAGAGTGTGATGTGAAGCGAATGTCAGAGTGTGGTGTGATGGGAATGGCAGAGTGTGGTGTTGTGGGAATGGAAGAGTGATGTAATTGGAATGGCAGAGTGTGATGCGATGTGAATGGCAAAGTGTGATGTGATGGGAAGGGCAGAGTGTGATGTGATGGGAATGGCAGAGTGTGATGTGATGGGAATGACAGTGTGTGATGTGATGGGAATGACAGTGTGTGATATGATGGGAATGGCAGAGTGTGATGGGATGTGGATGGCAGGGAGTGATGGGATGGGAATGGCAGAGTGTGATGTGAAGGGAATGTCAGTATTTGGTGTGGTGGTAATGGCAGAGTGTGGTGTGATGGGAATGGAAGAGTGTGATGTGATGGGAATGGCAGAGTGTGATGTGATGTGAATGGCAAAGTGTGATGTGATGGGAAGGGCAGAGTGTCATGTGATGGGAATGGCAGAGTGTGATGTGATGGAAATGTCAGAGTGTGATATGATGCGGATGGTAGAGTGTGATGTGATGTGAATGGCAGAGTGTGATGCAATGGGAATGGCAGAGTGTGATGCGATGTGAATGGCAGAGTGTGATGTGATGGGAAGGGCAGAGTGTGATGTGATGGAAATGGCAGTGTGATGTGATGGAAATGTCAGAGTGTGATATGATGTGGATGGTAGAGTGTGATGTGATGGGAATGGCAGAGTGTGATGTGAAGAGAATGGCAGAGTGTGATGTGACGGGAATGACAGAGTTTGATGTGCTGGGAATGTCAGAGTGTAATGTGATGGGGATGGTAGAGTGTGATGTGATGGGGATGGTAGAGTGTGATGTGATGGGAATGGCAAAGTGTGATGTGATGGGAATGGCAGTGTGTGTGACGGGAATGTCAAAGTGTGATGTGACGAGAATGATAGAGTGTAGTATGATTAGAACGAGTGTACTATGATGAGAATGATGGTGTGGAGTCTGATGAGTTTGATAGAGCAAGATAGGATGATCATGGCATAGCGCTCTACCATAACCATTATAGCATGCACTACCTTATGGAGAGCATGGCATGATCAGTATGATAGAGCAAGGCATGATGAGTACAGCAAAGCGCTTTACTATACTCAACAAGCCAGTCTCTACAATACCGACTATACCATAGTCTAACATACTCATCAGTTTACACAATATCATACTCATGATACCACAATCTGTCATACCATACTATGCTCGATCATCCTCACCACAGCATGCTCTGCCACTCACCACAGCATCACACACTCCCATTCCCATCACATTACACTCTGCCATTCCCATCACATCACACTTTGCCATTCGCATCACATCACACTATGCCATTCCCATCACATCACACTATGCCATTCCCATCACATCACACTCTGCCATTCCCATCGTATCACACTCTGCCATTCCCATCACACCACACACTGCCATTTCCATCACACCACACTCTGCCATTCCCATCACATCACACTTTGCCATTCGCATCACATCACACTTTGCCATTCACATCACATCACACTTTGCCATTCCCATCACATCACACTCTGCCATTCCCATCACATCACACTCTGGCAATCCCATCACATCACACTTTGCCATTCCCATCCCATTACACTATGCTATCCCATCAAATCACACTATACCATCCACATCACATCACACACTGCCATTACCATCACACAACACACTGCCATTCCCATCACACCACATTCTGCCATTCCCATCACATCACACTTTGCAATTCCCATCACATCACACTCTGCCATTTCCATCACACCACACACTGCCATTCCCATCACACCACACTCTGCCATTCCCATCACATCACACTCTTCCATTCCCATCACACCACACTCTGCCATTCCCATCACATCACACTTTGCCATTCCCATCACATCACACTCTGCCATTCCCATCACATCACACTCTGCCATTCCGATCGCATCACACTTTGCCATTCCCATCCCATCACACTATGCTATTCCCATCAAATCACACTATACCATCCACATCACACAACACACTGCCATTCCCATCACACCACATTCTGCCATTCCCATCACATCACACTTTGCAATTCCCATCACATCACACTCTGCCATTTCCATCACACCACACACTGCCATTCCCATCACACCACACTCTTCCATTCCCATCACACCACACTCTGCCATTCCCATCACATCACACTTTGCAATTCCCATCACATCACACTCTGCCATTCCCATCACATCACACTCTTCCATTCCCATCACACCACACTTTGCCATTCCCATCACATCACATTTTGCAATTCCCATCACATCACACTCTGCCATTTCCATCACACCACACACTGCCATTCCCATCACACCACACTGCCACACCCATCCCATCACACTCTGCCACACCCATCCCATCACACTCTGCCACACCCATCCCATCACACTCTGCCACACTCATCCCATCACACTCTGCCACACCCCTCCCATCACACTCTGCCATACCCATCCCATCACACTCTGCCACACCCATCCCATCACCCTCTGCCACAACACACCCATCACACTGCCACACCCATCACATCACACTGCACACACCCATCACATCACACTCTGCCACTGACATCACATTACACTCTGCCACACCCATCACATCACGCTAAAGTTTCAACGAAATCCTTCAAAAGTTTTCAGAGAAGATTTCATATTTAACCTTTTCCTATATAACTATGTAAAGCTTGGGTCAACATGGCAACCATTTTGATTATTCGATGATAACGAAAAACACAAATTTGATAGAGGCCAACCCAAGGAACATGTATATGATATTTCACTGGAATGGATTAACTGGTTTCGAAGGAGATATCGCTTGAAATTTCCTTAAATTTTACTTAGTTTTAGCCATGCCATCTTGGACAGCTGGCGGCTGCGAAAAACACAAATCTGAGGCGTACTATCCCAAAGATCATTGTGATAAAGTTTCAACAAAATCCTTTAAGAGGTTACAGAGAAGATGTCAATTTTAGCCTTTTCCTTAAGAACTCTATGTAAATTTTGGGTTGATGTCGTTGCCATTTTGATTATTCGACAATAACGGAAAACACAAACTTGATAGAGGCCAACCCAAGGAAAATGTATATTTGATATTTAACTAGAATGGAATAAGTGGTAAATGTCGTTTTATAAATGTCCTTAAATTTGACCTAAGTTTAGCCAAGGTGGCCATTATGGATGACTGGAGGCCCCAAAAATGCAAATCTAAGGGGGACTAACCAAAAGATCATTGTGCTCAAGTTTCATCAAAATCTTTCAGGCGGTTTCAGAGAAGATGTCATTTTTAACCTTTTCCTATATAAACTTTGAGTCGCCGTGGCGGACATTTTGATTATTCGACGATTAACGAAAACACAAACTTGATAGCGGCTAACCCAAGGAACATGTATATGATATTTCAGTAGAATGGAATAAGTGGTTTCGGAGGAGATGTTGTTTAAAATTTCCTTAAATTTGACCCTATTTTTAGCTATGGCGGCCATCTTGGATGACTGGAGGCCGTGAAAACCATAAATCTGAGAGGGACTATCCCAAATATCATTGTGCTTAAGTTTCATCAAAATCTTTCAGGCGGTTTCAGAGAAGATGTCGATTTTATAAAATTGCTAACAGACAGACGGACAGACGGACGGACGGACGACGGACGAAGAGTGATCGCATAAGCGGCCAGTAGAAGTAGAGCTAAAAAAACATGGAAATTCCACGAAAACCGGGTTTTCAGAGCAGAAAACATTTTCGTATTTTTAGTAGCAGTGACCCTGAACTTGACCTCAGTGACCCCAAATACAATCCTAAGCTTCCTTTACATATAAGGTACCTACATAGCAAGGTTTGTTCCAATATCTCATTAAAGTTATTGAGCAGAAAATGTTTTTCTATTTTTTAGTAACATTGACCTTGATTTTGACCCCAGCCACCCCAAATGCCATCCCAAACTTTTTTTTGGTATCAGCTACCTACACAGCAAGTTTCATTCTAATATCTCATTTCTTACTTAGGTTATCGAGAGTAAACCACTTTTAGTAACAGTGACCTTGACCCCAGTGACCCCAACTGCACTCCCAAGCTTCCTTTCCATATAAAATACCTACCCTGCAGTTGGCAATCCTGGAGGATGTGGGCTGATGGTTATTAAAGGTATTAAGATGGTGATAGTGGACATCATTGCTGAATGGCTATTATATGTACCATAGAGGAATCATGCAGGATTTGGGTGATGATTATTAAGGGGTACATATGGTGATCTTGGATATTTGATGGGGGATGGCTATTAGATGTCTTGGAGGATGTGGGCTGATAATTATTAAAGGTATAGATGGAGATTTGGAACATTATTGGGAGATGGCTATTAAACGTACCATTTTCAATCTTGGAGAATGTTTGGTTGTTGTTATTAGATGGTCATTAAATTTATAGTTTGCAGGGAAATGTTTATTAAAGGTACTCATGTTGCCAATCTTGGGCAACGTGTGTTTGGTAATCTTGGAGAACATGTGGTTATGGTTATTAAATGTGCTATTGGCAATCTCGGATGATGTTGGGTAATGGTTATTAAACATACAAGTTTTTTTAAAACTCTCAATAATACAGATGGTTTGGCTGTGTCACTTTCCCTTTAAACGTACTGTTAGCAATTTTGGATGACGTGGGTTAACGTTATTAAATGTACAGTTGTCAATCTCGGACGACGTTGGGTAATGGTTACTGAAGGTATTGTTGGCAATTTTGGACAATGTTGGGTAACGATTATTAGAAGTATTGTGGTAATTGTTTAACAAATGTACTGTTGGCAATCTTGGATGACATGGAGGAATGGTTATTAAAGGTTCCCTTGGCGGCCATGGACAAATTATTATTATTATCATTAAACGTGCTGTTGGCAATTTTCAGTGATTGTCATTTCAGTGTGATGGCTTTTAAAGATACTTTTGGTGATCTTGAATGATATTTGGTGATCATTACTGAGAGTGCAGTTGGCGATCTTGGATGAGGTGGGGAGATGATCATTAATTTTACCGTTCGCAATATTGGACGACGTGGGGTGATGTTCATTAAATTCACAGTTGGCAATTCTATATGTCGTAGAGTGATGTTTATTAAAGGTAATGTTGGCCATCTTGAGAGGATGTGAGGTGGTGGTTATTAAAATTACAGTTGGCATTCTTGAGAAAACGTAGGGTGGTGGTTATTAAAGGTTCAGTTATGGATCTTCGATGACGTATGATGATGATTATTAAAGTTACTGTTGTCCATTTTGGAGGAAGTGGGGTGATTGTGGTAATTAAACGTAATGTTGTCCATTTGGAAGACCTGGGATGGGTAATTAAAGGTAATGTTGTCCATTTTGGAGGACCTGGGATGGTGGTAATTCAGATAATGTTGTCCATTTTGGAGGACCTGGGATGGTGGCAATTAAAGGTAATGTTGCCCATTTTGGAGGACCTGGGGTGATGGTAATTAAAGGTAATGTTGTCCATTTTGGAGGACCTGGGATGGTAATAATTAAAGGTACTGTTGTCCATTTTGGAGGACCTGGGATGGTGGTAATTAAAGGTAATGTTGTCCATTTTGGAGGACCTGGGATGGTGGTAATTAAAGGTAATGTTGTCCATTTTGGAAGACCTGGGATGGGTAATTAAAGGTAATGTTGTCCATTTTGGAGGACCTGGGATGGTGGTAATTAAGATAATGTTGTCCATTTTGGAGGACCTGGGATGGTGGCAATTAAAGGTAATGTAGCCCATTTTGGAGGACCTGGGGTGACGGTAATTAAACGTAATGTTGTCCATTTTGGAGGACCTGGGATGGTAATAATTAAAGGTACTGTTGTCCATTTTGGAGGACCTGTGATGGTGGTAATTAAAGGTAATGTTGTCCATTTTGGAAGACCTGGGATGGGTAATTAAAGGTAATGTTGTCCATTTTGAAAGACCTGGGATGGTGGCAATTAAAGGTAATGTTGTCCATTTTGGAGGACCTGGGATGGCAGTAATTAAAGGTAATGTTGTCCATTTTGGAAGACCTGGGATGGGTAAATAATGGTAATGTTGTCCATTTTGGAGGACCTGGGATGGTGGTAATTAAAGGTAATGTTGTCCATTTTGGAGGACCTAGGATGGTGGCAATTAAAGGTATGTTGTAGATTTTGTAGGACCTGGGATGATGGTTATTAAAGGTAATGTTGTCCATTTTGGAGGACCTGGGATGGCGGTAATTAAAGGTAATGTTGTCCATTTTGGAGGACCTGGGATGGTGGCAATTGAAGGTAATGTTGTCCATTTTGGAGGACCTGGGATGATGGTAATTAAAGGTAATGTTGTCCATTTTGGAGGACCTGGGATGGTGGCAATTAAAGGCAATGTTGTCCATTTTGGAGGACCTGGGATGGTGGTTATTAAAGGTAATGTTTTCCATTTTGGAGGACCTGGGATGGTGGTAACTAAAGGTAATGTTGTCCATTTTGGAGAATGTGGGGTGACGCTAATTAAACGTAATGTTGTCCATTTTGGAGAACCTGGGATGGTGGTAATTAAACGTAATGTTGTCCATTTGGGAGGACCTGGGATGGTGGTAATTAAAGGTTATATTGTCCATTTTGGAGGACCTGGGATGGTGGTAATTAAAGGTACTGTTGTCCGTTTTGGAGGACTTGGGATGGTGGTAATTAAAGGTATTGTTGTCCATTTCGGAGGACCTAGGATGATGGTAATTAAAGGTAATGTTGTCCAGTTTCGAGGACCTGGGATAGTGGCAATTAAAGGTATGTTTTAGATTTTGGAGGACCTGGGATGATGGTAATTAAAGGTAATGTCCATTTTGGAGGACCTGGGATGGCGGTATTTAAAGGTAATGTTGTCCATTTTGGAGGACCTGGGATGGCGGTAATTAAAGGTAATGTTGTCCATTTTGAAGGACCTTGGATGGCGGTATTTAAAGTTAATGTTGTCCATTTTGGAGGACCTGGGATGGTGGTAATTTAAGGCAATGTTTTCCATTTTGGAGGACCTGGAATGGTGGCAATTAAAGGTAATGTTGTCCATTTCGGAGGACCTGGGATGGTGGTAATTAAACGTAATGTTGTCCATTTGGGAGGACCTGGGATGGTGGTAATTAAAGGTAATATTGTCCATTTTGGAGAATGTGGGGTGACAGTAATTAAACATAATGTTGTCCATTTTGGAGGACCTGGGATGTTGTTAATTAAACGTAATGTTGTCCATTTGGGAGGACCTGGGATGGTGGTTATTAAAGGTACTGTTGTCCGTTTTGGAGGACCTGGGATGGTGGTAATTAAAGGTAATGTTGGCGATCTTAGACAATGTTTGATGATTGTTAAAGGTACTGTGGGCAATTTTAGATGATTTGGAGTGATGGTCATTAAAGGTACAGCGACAATATTTGAGGATGTGGGGTGATGGCTATTAGATATCTTGGAGGTTATGGGGGCGATGGTAATTAAAGGTAATGTTGTCCATTTTGGAGGACATGGGATGTTGGTTATTAAAGGTAATGTTGTCCATTTTGGAGGACCTCGGATGTTGGTAATTAAAGGTACTGTTGGCAATTTTAGATGATGTGGGGTGATGATAATTAATTTAGGTACAGCCGGCAATCTTTGAGGATGTGAGGGTATGGCTATTAGATGTCTTGGAGGTTGTGGGGGGGATGGCTATTAGATGTCTTGGAGGTTGTGGGGGTGATGGTAATTAAAGGTATTGCTGTCCATTTTTGAGGACCTGGGATGTTTGTTATTAAAGGCAATTTGTCCATTTTGGAGGACCTCGGATGTTGGTAATTAAAGATACTGTTGGTAATTTTAGATGATGTGGGGTGATGGTCATTAAAGGCAATGTTGTCCATTTTGGAGGACCTCGGATGTTGGTAATTAAAGATACTGTTGGTAATTTTAGATGATGTGGGGGTGATGGTCATTAAAGGTACAGCCGGCAATCTTTGAGGATGTGAGGGTATGGCTATTAGATGTCTTGGAGGTTGTGGGGGGGATGGCTATTAGATGTCTTGGAGGTTGTGGGGGTGATGGTAATTAAAGGTATTGCTGTCCATTTTTGAGGACCTGGGATGTTTGTTATTAAAGGCAATTTGTCCATTTTGGAGGACCTGGGATGGTGGTAATTAAAGGTATTGTTGTCCATTTTGGAGGACCTGGGATGGTGGCAATGAAAGGTAATGTTGTCCATTTTGGAGGACCTGGGATGGTGGTAATTAAAGGTAATGTTGTCCATTTTGGAAGACCTGGGATGGTGGTAATTAAAGGTAATGTTGTCCATTTTGGAGGACCTGGGATGATGGTAATTAAAGGTAATGTTGTCCATTTTGGAGGACCTGGGATGGGTAATTAAAGGTAATGTTGTCCATTTTGGAAGACCTGGGATGGGTAATTAATGGTAATGTTGTCCATTTTGGAAGACCTGGGATGGTGGTAATTAAAGGCAATGTTGTCCATTTTGGAGGACCTGGGATGGTTATAATTAAAGGTAATGTTGTCCATTTTGGAGGACCTGGGATGGTGGTAATTAAGGGTATTGTTGTCCATTTTGGAGGACCTGGATGGTGGTAATTAAAGGCAATGTTGTCCATTTTGGAGGACCTGGGATGGTGGTAATTAAGGTATTGTTGTTCATTTTGGAGGACCTGGGATGGTAATAATGAAAGGTAATGTTGTCCATTTTGGAGGACCTGGGATGGTGGTAATTAAAGGTAATGTTGTCCATTTTGGAAGACCTGGGATGGTGGTAATTAAAGGTATGTTGTAGATTTTGTAAGACCTGGGATGGGTAATTAATGGTAATGTTGTCCATTTTGGAGGACCTGTGATTGTGGTAATTAAAGGTAATGTTGTCCATTTTGGAGGACCTAGGATGGTGGTAATTTAAGGTAATGTTGTCCATTTTGGAGGACCTGGGATGGTGGCAATTAAAAGTATGTTGTAGATTTTGGAGGACCTGGGATGATGGTTATTAAAGGTAATGTTGTCCATTTTGGAGACCTGGGATGGTGGCAATTGAAGGTAATGTTAAAGATTTTGGAGGACCTGGGATGGTGGTAATTAAAGGTAATGTTGTCCATTTTGGAGGACCTGGAATGGTTGCAATTAAAGGTAATGTTGTCCATTTTGAAGGACATGGGATGGTGGTAATTAAAGGTAATGTTGTCCATTTTGGAGGACCTGGGATGGTGGTAATTGAAGGTAATGTTGTAGATTTTGGAGGACCTGGGATGATGGTTATTAAAGGTAATGTTGTCCATTTTGGAGGACCTGGGATGGCGGTAATTAATGGCAATGTTGTCCATTTTGGAGGACCTGGGATGATGGTAATTAAGGTAATGTTGTCCATTTTGGAGGACCTTGGATGTTGGTAATTCAAGGCAATGTTGTCCATTTTCGAGGACCTGGGATGGTGGTTATTAAAGGTAATGTTTTCCTTTTTGGAGGACCTGGGATGGTGGTAACTAAAGGTAATGTTGTCCATTTTGGAGAATGTGGGGTGACGGTAATTTAACATGATGTTGTCCATTTTGGAGGACCTGGGATGGTGGTAATTAAACGAATGTTGTCCATTTGGGAGGACCTGGGATGGTGGTAATTAAAGGTAATGTTGTCCATTTTGGAGGACCTGGGATGGTGGTAATTAAAGGTTACAATGTTGTCCATTTTGGAGGACCTGGGATGGG
>JAWPHD010025651.1:0-15698 GCA_037043455.1 Cyrtodaria siliqua
ACCATAATATACATACCTCATTTCTCCTGTATAAATGCATTCAACCATAATATACATACCTCATTTCTCCTGTATAAATACATCCAACCATAATATACGTACCTCATTTCTCCTGTATAAATGCATCCAACCATAATATACATACATCATTTCTCCTGTATATATGCATCCTACCATAATATACATACCTCATGTCTCCTGTATAAATGCATCCAACCATAATATACATACCTCATGTCTCCTGTATAAATGCATCCAACCATAATATACATACCTCATTTCTCCTGTATAAATGCATCCAACCATAATATACATACCTCATTTCTCCTGTACATATGCATCCAACCATGATATATATACCTCATTTCTCCTGTACATATGCATCCAACCATAATATACACACCTCATTTCTCCTGTATAAATGCATCCAACCATGATATATATACCTCATTTCTCCTGTACATATGCATCCAACCATAATATACATACCTCATTTCTCCTGTACATATGCATTCAACCATAATATACACACCTCATTTCTCCTGTATAAATGCATCAAACCATGATATATATACCTAATTTCTCCTGTATAAATGCATCCAACCATAATATACATACCTAATTTCTCCTGTATAAATGCATCCAACCATAATATACATACATCATTTCTCCTGTATAAATGCATCCAACCATGATATATATATACCTCATTTCTCCTGTACATATGCATCCAACCATAATATACATACCTCATGTCTCCTGTATAAATGCATCCAACCATAATATACATACCTCATTTCTCCTGTACATATGCATCCAACCATGATATATATACCTAATTTCTCCTGTATAAATGCATTCAACCATAATATACATACCTCATTTCTCCTGTATAAATACATCCAACCATAATATACATACCTCATTTCTCCTGTATAAATACATCCAACCATAATATACATACATCATTTCTCCTGTATAAATGCATCCAACCATAATATACATACCTCATGTCTCCTGTATAAATACATCCAACCATAATATACATACCTCATTTCTCATGTATAAATACATCCAACCATAATATACATACATCATTTCTCCTGTATAAATGCATCCAACCATAATATACATACATCATTACTCCTGTATAAATGCATCCAACCATAATATACATACCTCATGTCTCCTGTATAAATGCATCCAACCATAATATACATACCTCATTTCTCCTGTATAAATGCATCCAACCATAATATACATACATCATTTCTCCTGTATAAATGCATCCAACCATAATATACATACATCATTTCTCCTGTATAAATGCATCCAACCATAATATACATACCTCATTTCTCCTGTATAAATGCATCCAACCATAATATACATACCTCATTTCTCCTGTATAAATGCATCCAACCATAATATACATACATCATTTCTCCTGTATAAATGCATCCAACCATAATATACATACATCATTTCTCCTGTATAAATACATCCAACCATAATATACATACCTTATTTCTCCTGTATAAATGCATCCAACCATAATATACATACCTCATTTCTCCTGTATAAATGCATCCAACCATAATATGCATACCTCATTTCTCCTGTATAAATGCACATAACCATAGTATACATACCTCATTTCTCCTGTATAAATGCACCTTATTAACCATAATATACCTCATTTCTCCCTATAAATGCACTTAACCACATAACACCTCATTTCTCCCTATAAATGCACTTAACCACATAACACCTCATTTCTCCCTATAAATGCACAACCACATAATACCTCATTTCACCCTATAAATGCACTTAACCTCATAACACCTCTTTTCTCCATATAAATGCACTTAACCCTATAACACCTCATTTCTCCCTATGAATGCACTTAACCCCATAACACCTCATTTCTCCCTATAAATGCACTTAACCACATAACACCTCATTTCTCCCTATAAATGCACTTAACCACATAACTCCTCTTTTCTCCCTATAAATGCACCTTACCAAGTTACACCTCATGTGTCCCTATAAATGCACTTAACCACATAACACCTCATTTCTCCCTGTACATGCACTTAACCACATAACACCTCATTTCTCCCTGTAAATGCAATTAACCACATAACACCTCATTTCACCCTATATATGTACTTAACCACATAACATCTCATTTCTCCCTGAATGCTGCCTACAAATACACCTAAGGTGAGTATTTATCACTTTTCGACACAAACCAAAATACAACTGAACTGAAATTCTAAGTTACTAACCGTTCAATTTTTTTATCATGCAACTGTTTTAAATAACATAATTTACCTGAAAAACAATGGAAATGTACAGTTTACGTCTGCTGCTGTAAAAATACAAATGGTGGATAGTTTGTCAGGGGAAGTAACTTTGGCAAAAAATGTTTTCGGCGTTTAAGTATATTTAATATTGATAATAAATGCAAAATACTTTCTTTTGATAAATGTATTGCATTTCTAAATTGGTAAGCATAAAACTAGTGTGTATATTTGTAGTTTAAATGGCTGATTCCTGATCCAGATTTGTGGCGACTTCTTCCTGAAAACTATAAGCTAGGCTAGCGCTAGGATTTTAAACCCTTTAGCCAAATCTGGCTAAAGCCCTAAAAAAATTTTAGCCAGATTATAATGTCTTTAGCCAGACTTTTGCCGACATATTTTGGATATTTTATTGAAGGCGCTAAAACCTCGCGTTTGCATACACATCAAAAGTAAGTTAAAAGGGTATGCTTTAATAATAACATATAGGGTATCAATATTTCCATATGATATGCATGCTGCATTCTGCTTTAGTGCTTATAATTAAAAGCTTTTTTAAAAATTATATTAAATTTAATGTTATTTAATTTTTAAAAATTGTCAAGACTAAAATTTTAAAAAGGACAGAATGAATGCATGTTGGAGTCTGTGACTCAGTTTCTTCCTCTGACTGTTTCCGGATAACAGGGGTTCCAAAGAAGCTAGAAAGATCGTGTTGCATTGTGAGACAAAATTCAGAAATGCTACATACAAAACGACTATCATGCATAGAATAAGTAATAAAAGCCACTTCATTCTAAAATTGTACCAATATTTTGAGTAACAACAAACATAAAACTGTCACAATTTACAGACAGCCGATCAAACATGTTCACACTTGCCATTGTTCCAGTTTACGCTACTGTGTGTACAACTAATTAGTGGGCACTCCACACTTACCAGTGATTGTAAAGTTCAAAAAGAACGTCAGCCTTTAAACAGTGCATCTCTGGCTGATTAATTCTTAAACACTTCATGCACTTTCTGTTTTGATCAGCCATTTTGACCGTAAGAGTGCGCCACGTTATTTTATGTTTTACCCAGCTCGATAACTCAATTAAATATATGGATAATGTTGAGCGCGGGGACATGAACTATTTGATTGACAGCGAGAGGTGGAACAGTGGGCGGCGTCTATCGCACAAACAACAATTTGACAGCGGTTTTCAATAAACACTGCGATAATAAGTTATCGGTCCAAATTGATTGTCGCTAATTAGCTAACAACACCCAGCGAGATATTGGCTTATAAACTGCCTATGTCTGGCGAATTTGCCTTGTATTTCTTACGATTTTCATTCGCCAGTTCGGGTTACTTTTCGCCTAAGGCGATTTGGCGAATGGTTAGCGCGAGCCTAGATAAGTAATACTGATATGGGACTTTTTCTAAAATGATCAGCATGACATGGTGTTGGTCCCTGTTGAAAATTATTTTGATTCAACATTAAACATGGTTGCCACGGCCATCTTTGTTTACATAGAGTTATATAGTAAAAATTTGTAGTGACTACTCATTTGAAACTACTTGACAGATTTTCATGAAACTTCACAGGAATGTTGATCTAGCTATCAAAAGTCTATCAGTTGAGCTTCAAGGTCATTGACCTCTTGTTTTTAAGTCCCGCCCTCATTAGGCGAGACATGTGAATCCGCGGATTTCTTGTTTATCATATTCATTCCCCTTACTGTTTTCTTATGTAGCTGTTCTGACCTGCTTGTGATACTTTGTATCACTGTTTTCTTGTCCTACCTTGTCCATGGTGTTGACTGGAATCATCGCGGTTGTTCTTTTAGTCTCCACGAGGGCTTGATGCAACCCTGATGTATCTTCATTGAACTTTATATATATTAAGATACAACACTGTTGTGTTGAACCCTCGACTGTGAACTATATAAAGATTTGTGGCACTACTTTTTTGATGAAATAAATATGTCTTTGATGTATGAGCTATAATATATATGTTACATCAGGTAGCCAGCGATATTATCAGTGGCCTTAGTAGATAGCATAATGAAGGTGATAGTGCTTTAGATGGTTTTAAAACTTTTTCCGATAGCTCCGTCAAGAATAAAAATTAAATCCATTAACAAATAGGGTTAGATATTATTCATTAACTATGTGATGAACATAAATATACTGGGTAGTTGATGACCAAGTAAGTTCGCTCAAAACAAAGCCATTTCTTCATCTTCCATCAGTTTTTGCGCACAATATGACCTGTTTATGTGTCGACGTGCCGTAAAACACCATTCTTTCATTCATTCAAAACAAAGCTATCCACCATCATTTACTATGCATACATTAGTCTCTTATAATTGTACTTTGAATGGAATACTGTGTTGTGTGGTATAAATGTACAACATGATGAGAGTGAATAAACAAACACATTTAAACATTACTGTGGCATAAGTTTGAATCCAAACCAAACGAGAGACATTAATTGATCAAGATTTCACATTTTAATGGGCACATAGCAATCTTTATTTTCTTAAATAATCTGTGTGAATAGTCTGTGTGAACTATTTGAATAGTTCAAAGCAGTTTTTTTTGCATGTTACAAATTTTGATTATATATAATATAGTTAAATCTGTGGTAGAATAACGAAGATAAATTAAAAACTCCAATTTGTAATTACTTTTAATTATATGCAGGAAGTTTTAAAAGCAAAGTGATACTGCATGGATTAAAATAATGATTCGCTAATTATAAAGTTTGATAACTATTTCAAGATTGATGTGTGTCCCTTTAAGTCACTGAATCACAAACATAAATCAATCATGAAGTATCTATCTACAAGTACATGTCATGTTTTGAATTTAAATTTACATATTTATGTCTTCCCCCACGAAGTCTAGTTGTGCATATTGCGCTTTCATTCCGGTTTGTTGATTTGGCTGTTTGATTTTTTTGCTTTAAATTTGTTGTCGCCGCTTCTCCTCCTAAACAGCTTGTTGGATTTTGATGAAACTTAGCAGAAAGCATCAGTATGATATTGTGCATATCGCGCATTCGTTCCGGTTTGCTGATTTTTGAATTGTTTATGTTAAATTTGTTGTCGCCGCTACTCCTAAACGGCTTGTTGTATTTTGACGTAACTTTGCAGGAAGCTTCGGTATGATGTCTAGTTATGTATTTCACGCTTTCGTTCCGGTTCGCTAATGTTTGACAGAGTTATGGCCCTTTGAAATTTTTATGTTAAATTTGTTGTCGCCGCTACTCCTCCTAAACGGCTTATTGGATTTTGTCGAAACTTTGCAGGAAGCATCTGTATGATGTCTAGTTGTGCATGTCTTGCTTTTTTTCCGGTTTGCTGATTTTTGACATAGTTATGGCCCTTTGAAATTTTTCCTTTAGCTTGTTTTCGCCGCTTCTCCTCCTAACTGGCTTGTTGGATTTTGAAGAAACTTTGCAGGAAGCTTCGGTATGATGTCTTGTTGTGCTTTTGTTCTCGTTAAAACATAATGAACACAAGATCCAAATTGAGTCTATACATTAATTTTGTTTGGAAAAAAAATTATTGATGCATTTTTAATTGTAAGATAAAGTGGTGTAAAGTGAGGAATATCTTTTCATTAAGCAGATGGAAAAACATATTCTTTAAATTTCAAAGCCACTTTCCCGCCAACAACAGGCACATTGTACAACAGATGTTCACCATTTCTTAGCCTACAAACGATAAGTTATATATGTAACTTGGATATGTTGGGAATCAGAGCTCTATAACTACAATATAAACGCCTTAACCATTACCCTGTTGTTATTGTTGCTGAAGCGTTAAATTATGAGTTATCAACTCTTAATTAATTTTACGTATATTCAGTTACGGGTATTTTAAGTACTTCTGAATAAATCTAGGCTTTTAATTGGCACACATGCATTATTTCTCAATGCATGGAGAGGGTTTGGAATAATTTTAAGAACAAATTAATATAACTTAAAATTTAAAAATTTAACAAAAAATTAATAAGAAGCAGCAGACATTTCTATCCCATGCCATGGTCATATGTTTTATTTTATAGCAGAAAGTAAAAACAGTCAGTTATATATACTATATTCTAACCTTAAAAATAATTAGGTCATTAGTCTGTTTCAGTATTTAATTGTCCCATTTCCTGAACCACTTAGGATGTATAATGCAACTTGCCAACAGATGGGGTCTTAACTGGGTCAATCTTAGGAATATCCAAAATTCGATTATTATATAAAATTAATATGTAATAATTCAGTTTAAAAAGTAACCCTGGATTGATGGAAACAGAATAGTTTTGGCAGAAGGTGTCTATTTTATATTCCCTGGCCCTACAATTTAAAATGTTTTTTAAAGGGACACATGGCACATGGCATTAAAAGTTGCTCCTCGATTTATTTATCCTGCGTCATGACTTTAAAATTGCTTGCATGTTATTAAATAAAAAAATGAGATTTCAATTTTCTTCACTATTTTTCCAAATGTTTAAATATATTATTGGTGCAATATTATAACAAGTTAGTACTGTGTAAAAGTATTTTGCTTTGAACTGTCTAAGAATTAGTATTGATGATTGAACAAATGCAAGTTAGGACAAAAACGAACGGGACGCTGTGAGATTTTAAAAAATCAAGATTGCCGTGTGTCCCTTTAAATGTAAAATTTCAAAAATGAGCCAAGATATTCAGAGCGTCATTGAAAAACTAGGAAGAATCTGACATATGAAAATCCAAGCTCTATAGACACAATATAAACGGCTTCAACCAGCTGGGCCAAACCCCAAAACTGGAGCATCGAATTAAAGTTACCAACTCATAATTCATTTTACGCATAATTATACACTCACAGGTATTCTAAGAACCCGTTAATAAACCTGTATTTTTAATCGGCACATATAATTATTATATGACCTGAACACCTGGATACAGTTTTGATAAACGGTTTTGTATTGTAATTTTGTCATTATTTCGCAGGATAGATACTTTAATACCAGATCCATACATTACAGGTTATGGTAAGGGCAGGATCGTCTGTGGCGACGTGGGCCAGTCAGCCAGGGAGGAACTAGACCTGCTGCAGAAAGGGGCCAACTATGGATGGAATATCAGAGAAGGGATTTCACCCTACTGCCCAAACTGTACAAGAGGTAATAGTCATTTATTAAAGTTAACTTGAACTTGAATTGGGGTTTTACGGCACACCAACACAAGAAAGATTATATGGCGCCAAACAGGGATGAACACACCAGGCCCATCCTACATTTAAATCTAGATAAAAAATATGGAGAATGCAGGGCCTAGAACCTTCTAACCTGCAGAACTGCAGAGTTGCTGCAAATTCTATTGTAAACACTCCATTTACGGTGGAGCCATGTTTCCTCATTTGCATATGCGGTGTCATGAAGAAGACCTTGAATGAGCATGATAAAAAAAAATGACAAAATGAACATGAAGTGTGGTCCTACCCATCTGCCTGTAGCGGGATTTGCAGTGGTTGTATTCTACCCTGGCAACCACACGGAGTTTAATATTAAAGTTAAAAAGGCTGTGCTAATGAATAAGATTCACACTTGACTGTTTACCATTTTATCTGACTGCCAAGCCTACCTGACTGTGTCAAGCATCTGCACCGACAGGTGATGCCGCTTGTTTAACATATATATAATGTTATTTTGCTGACTTCGCAATTTAGTCAGAATAAAAAATAATGCCCAGTTTTGTAGCGAATTAAGGATCCAGTTTGCTAAGATTCATCCCTGATGGTTGCAGTTTTTGTGTCGCCTGCATAACATGGCAGACACTTAGGGATTACTTTGTCCGTTGTTTGTCGTCCGTCGTCGTCCGTAGTCGTCGTCCGTCGTCATCGTCCATTAACCTTGGCCTTAACCTTGGCCATAACTTGAAAAGTATTTGATCTATGTTCGTAAAACTTTACACACATCTTCACCTTACCTCAAGGAGTGTTGTTAAACATGTCCAACTCTGACTTTCATTATGGCAGTGTTAGGCCCTTTTAATAAAACTTTAACCTGCAGCCTAATCTAGCTCACAACTTGGCAAAATATTGACTTA
The DNA here is from genome assembly GCA_037043455.1 of Cyrtodaria siliqua. Taxonomy (NCBI): domain Eukaryota; kingdom Metazoa; phylum Mollusca; class Bivalvia; order Adapedonta; family Hiatellidae; genus Cyrtodaria; species Cyrtodaria siliqua. The sequence continues at coordinate 8,387 of JAWPHD010025651.1, forward strand.
TGGTCATGCAAATTTTCATACATTTCTTCCTTTTCAATTATCCAATTGATAATATAGAGTTATGCCTCTTCTCATAAACTTAAACAATTAAAAAACAAACTGCTCCATGATTCATAATTAATTGCATCCCCCCACGTCTTCAAACTTTATAGTTAGATTGTGCTTGTTGAAATAAGCATACGGCAGGCAACACAAGTGTTCTGTGAAACACCCTTCTAGTGTTGATATGGTAGAGTAACAAATGAGGAAAGAAGATGAAAGAAAACGTAACAATGTATAAGTGGTTGTTCAGCAGCCCATCAACACAATCTTTAATAGGTTAATTCGAGCTGCTGCAGAGCGGGATTACAGGAACTTTACCCTACTCTTACAATACATTCCTGTGTTTTATGTGCTCGGAGGATAGACTACGATACACGAGACCACCCGATTTACGTCCTTGGTAAATGTCTTACCTAAAGACATGCCCTGAAGAAGCTCCAGTTGCACTAGTGAGGCACATGTCTCCAGATTCAGACAGAGTGCACCCCCCCACCCCACCCACCCCCACCCCTAAAAACAACAACAACAAGTTGACTTAGCAATGAAAGCAGCTTACATTGATATTATAATTGTTTTTTGTCAGAATCTCTGACCTCCCAGGTATAGCAACTGAAGTTATTAGTTCATAATCTCTAGTAAGTGTACTTCACAGGTCAAGTGAGTATGGGCAACAGTTATAGTCATTAGTTTTTGGTACTTAAATAGGATCAAAGGAGTGTAACCAACTGAATTGTTGTATACAGATATATGATTTATCAAGGTAGCAAACATACATGAAAATAATAGTTTAACCCTTAACCTGCTTCATATATATAATGGACTGTTCTTTCTTTGAATTAAGGCCACCATTAAAAAATTGTTTGTTTGTAGTTTCCGACCCATGGCTTTTAGGGGTGGGTCGGTAGGTAGGGATATATATATATATTTTTAACACATTCTTATTATTAACGCATGCCCATCGACGGCATGCAATTATCGTGTGCTTCACTAGTATTATCCATAGAGTTGTTTTTAAAAAAGGGTTTAGTTAAATATTAACAGAACATGCAAAACATTGATCAAATATTCATTTATGGGCACATGAAATAGACTTAGTATTAAACAGTGCTCGTCGCTAACTTTTTCGAAGTAATGTTTCAAATGACCAAATCTTTTGTTTGGTACAAGATATGAACATCAAATCCAGTGCATACAATCTACACTATTTTATATTTCATCTAAAACATATAAATTGAATATTCGCACATCATCATCATCATTAGAAATATTTGAAAAATATGGTCAAATTTTCAGTTGCCCGGGGCAATTAGAAATTTAGTTCGGGCAAGTGGATTAGACAATAAATTGCCCGAAAATAACATTATTAAATTGTAGAGATATACACTTTACCCAAAATATTGTTCCCACGCATAAAATTTCCAAGTTCTGGCAAGTAGTAAAAAAATTAATGTCAAGCCCTGTTAAAGTATATATAAACATTGAACTCTGTGTCAATTTCACTTCTCAGTTTACATTACTGCAAAGAACAATATTCTCTTCAAGTGTCCTTTCCTCACATTTTTCTCACACACAAGGTCAGTCATATAGATGCTTTCAATTTACTATAGAGCAGAGATTATTTCCAAGCATCCAATATATACTCTGTAAAAAAAGTTTTGGACCATGGCAGTGTTCGAACCCGTACAATGATCGCTGAACCTTGACATTCGACCATAACCCTTATTATCTCAGTTGATAAGTCACAATAGATCAACAATCAACAATAATTATCGTTTACAATGAAAGTTTGCGAAAAAATAATACTCTTTTTATTGGTTACTCGAATGTGTCCGTAACTGTTACTTTTTATGGACTTTGCAACATTTTTTACAGACACTTTGTGTGTTTCGCGGTATTTTTTAAAAATCAAATCTTGTTTGGAATTTAATGTTTCTGGTACCAAATGAACCGGGTAGGGTAGACCTTGGTTACTTAAAAAAGATACTTAAATTCTGTCCACTAGTTTTATTTTTATATGACTTTATATACCCTGGTCCAAAACTTTTTTTACCGAGTATATATCAGAGCATTATGAAACTTCCCAAAATAATTGAAACAACTAACAATATTTGTGATTGGGGGAAAAAATAAAAAAAAAAATAAAAAAATAAAAAAAAAATAAAAATTGTTTGGGTCGGCGGATTTGCCGTGGATCGGTCACAAACTGCAAACAAACAATCTTTTAATTTAGGCCTAAGACCATTCCATTTATGTGACAAAGGGGTGTTTTGGGCAAAATGACTGATCACCAGCTGGACATTGTAAACCTTGATCAGCCTGCGAGTAAAGGCTGTTATAATCGTGCTTAGCAGGTTATGGGTTAAAACCTTAAAATACACAAGAAACAAAAACAAACACTTTACTGAAAGACCAAGCTGCTGACAGTTAAACATTTCTAAAATGGTCTAATGATGAATAAAAAATTGTCCATCTGAGAGAAAAAAAATACCTAGGAAACATAGTGAGACTCTTCTGATTCCCATATACACATATTATATACATACTATTATATATATATTTATTTTAATTTGGTTCATATTTATAATATATAAAAATCATTCTATAAATTGTTAATCTTGACATATCAATATGTATGTTCTGTTTATATATATTATCAGATAATATGTATTAAGACATGGCGGGAGGTGTACGGTACTGGTTCTACCCAGGAAGAATGGGTGGTCTGCATCCACCACTAATTAAAATCGACCGTCATATATAACCTTACATATGTTGAAAATGACGTAAAACACCATACAAACAAACAAACAAAATAAGGTAACTGATTGAGTTATATTTGAGGGACATTTTTACAACAGATCTGGTAATTAGATTTTGACAAATAGTACAAACATTTAAAAAGAAAACACATGTCATCATAAAAAAAAATAAAAAGAATTGTCAAGATACATGACTGTATTATAAAATTGCAAATTATTTGTCAGTAAATTAAATACATAATGGTGATGATCACGTTACTAATATTGAAAGTCAGATCTCATCAGGCCAAATAAAGTATGTTTCCCATAGCAGCTCAAAATTATAGGAACCAAATCATACCAAACTAAATTAAAAAAATACTGATTTTAAAAAACGTAAGATCCAGGGCGTTAAAAATAGGGTCGATCAGCTGTACGGAAACACACATGCAAATATAATTAAGCTTGTCTATCAAGCCTGTATGTAAATGTCTGCATGTGTCCTAAAATGTGTGTGTATCTAACTCCAGTTATAGTTACCTTTGTTATTTTTATTTTATATAAAAACGATTTGGTGTATCAAACTCCGCCCGCAGTTTGTGAGGTAGTGTCAGGAAATTGGATTGGGTACTGTGCCAAGATGGTATATTGTTCTCGGGAACATTGTTTACCTGTTAGTATTTGGGTGTATTGTACACCTATCGAGTTTGGAATCGGTAGGTCAAAGATCAAGGTCACAGTAAACTGGAACCTTAACATGAAAATGGTTAATTTTCTGTCCAAGTGTTATCTTAAGTGATACCAATTAAGCTTTATATTGGGGTTGGTGATAATATTTTTAGTTTGGATAAAATCTCGAATTTGGTCTTGAAAATGGTTAACCATTAACTCACTAAGCACAACTTGCGTCCATTGTATACCCAGATCAGCCTGCGACTGACTTATACATATATTATATATATCTAGCGGGTTAAGGGTTCATGTTCTCAAGATGTTATTATTTAAATATACTTGACCAATCTTCATGAAGTTTTGTCAAAAACCTGTGAACATGTGGCCCTATCCTTTTGCATAATCTATGACGAGAAAATATATTTAAATCAGCCTTTCTAATTTCTAATTTAAAAACAACACAGTGATTCTTCAACAAAACTGCTATCTTACAGTACCGTATTTTACCTTGTATATATAGTACGAACCCGTGTATAATACGCACCCCACTTCTTGGAGGTCAAAACTGGGGTAAAAAAGTTGTTTCCGTGTATAATAAGCATCAAAATATTAGTTTTCCTAGATGAACCATTCGACGAAAATAAAAGGTTAAAAAAATCAAAAAAAAAATCACGATCGCTAAAATTAGCGTACAAAAGAAAACAACAGCGGAACAATATAATTACTTCAATCATTAATTGCCAATCTTCAGGGGAGTACCTATCTTGTATCATCTCATCAACTCATCAAAGAGCCGATTATAATGCCGCAGATAATTGTCCGTAATCCGATAATTACATCTACTAAAACCACAGACCTAAAACAAACAAAGTCGTTGGTTACCGCGATCCATTACGCCGATTATACTAACATTGTGTATTCGCGGGAACCAGTGCTTATAAGTGTAATCATACGTGTAATGCGAGATCAGTTACCTGTACCCCGTGACTAAATCTGGTAAAGGTCACACGACGTGTCAAAGTGCATCCTCAGAAATAGTCGCCACTTGCGGCAACTTCAAAGGATTATAGAAATAGAATAACCCATTTTACCCGTGTTTAAAGTGTGTCTATACTGCAGCCGAGGTGCGATGTTGTTTGGCCCAATTATCAATCATCAAATGTGTACTGGTAAGCCTGTTTTCACAAGCATTATTGAATAATTGCCATTTCAAAGTAGGGTGATTCTGCCTTTTTACGCCGTCTAAAATATATGTCTTTCAAAATAAAGCAAAAACTTCATTAATTTTTTATAAAATATTAAACAAAATCCTATGAATATTAGAATAGAATAGAACTGTAACAATACTACATGTACCAGTCTAAACAGCTGGAAGTCACGTGATATTACGTCACGCGATATAAACAACAAACCGAGAGACGATTTTTCACACAATTGAAGTTTTACAACAAAAATGCAAACATTTATACAAAAAAACAAGCATCATAAAAAACTTTATTCATCGTCAAGAGGTTTTTCTTCCCAGACATCGATTTTCTGCAAGAAAAAAAAAAATCTTTTTATTGTTTCCTTATATTGTACGCACCCCCCTTTCGGAAACCGTAAAAGTGGTAAAAAAACTGCGTACTATACAAGGTAAAATACGGTAGTCTATTTTAAAGGTTCACGGCATTTCTTGAAGGTTTTATCAATCATTCAAATTAGAGTCACGATTTATTATTATTCCTATATCATTTTGACTTTAGAACTGCTTGCATGTAATTAAATAAAAAATGGAGATTTCATTCTACCAAATGTTGAAATATATTATTGATGCAATATAATATAACGTTATGTTTACGTTAGCAAAAGTTGCTTTTAACTATTCTCATAATTAATATTAATGATTGTAACTATACAAGTTAAATAGTAAAACTAATGGCACACCACGTGTTTTAAACAAACCAAGATTGCTGTGTGTCCCTGAATTTAAGTTTGTGAAATAATAATAATTGATGGGTTTCATTAGGATGGGCTGCCACTAGCTTCCTTAATTAGCCAAACAGGTATAAACCAGTATAAATCGGTTCACATGTATAAACAAGACACTGACATATGACAGTTAGTTCATGTATACAGACAATTAATGTATTAGTTAATTGATCTAAAGTATCTGTACTTGACTAATGACATATTAGTAAGCCTGTAAGGTTGTCATCTGTCTTTGGTGAAGAGTTGTCAATTTGTCATTAGATTGTGACTTCTAACAACAATTATACAGTGTTCATACAAGTGTCAGGCATGTACATGTCTCTGGGCAGTTTTTCAATGAATTGATTTGCATTTTAAGTGCTCAAATATAATATCAGCAGATTTAGGCCACAAACCCTCCTATAATAAAACGAAATTATGAACTCTACATTTCCGTGTGTTGACACGTGTTTTGCAGTTTTCAGGGATGATGTGTAGGAAGCAATAGCAGATAAATCCCAAACTACTTACATGAATTATCGGCACTTCCATAACTGATTCAGGTGAACTGTCCGAAAGTAATATAATGATCTTGAAAAATGTGTGGCTTTCTCAAACTGTTTTACAACTAGCTGCACCAAACTTGACGGCAAGGTCACTAGCTATTAATTGTTTCTTGAAAGGCAGATATATATTATTATTTTTGTCGTTGCTGAATCCCTATACATAACTGTAACAACAAACATGAAGATCTGAACTTCCATGAACAGAATGAATGAAATGGGTTTTTTAATAAAATAGTAAGTTGTATTGGGACAGCAACCTCGGAGGGAGATGAGATGGAGGATGAATGTACAAACTGAAGAAGCATAAACGTGGGAGATAATTCAATTCGCTGATATTGCTCATTGTCCTTGGCCGAGTGGTTAGAGTTTCTGACTTGAAATCACTTCCCCTCAATGATTTGGGTTCGAGCCCTCATAGGACCAGGCATACTACAATTACGATAGGTTTAATTGAATTGAATGTTGTTTAAACAACGGCTCATCAACAGAGTAAAGGTTATTTAGAGCCGCCCCAGAGAGAGGGGAAGTATACATAGGAATCCGGGAACCGTGCCCTACTCTTATTATCGAATAGATTCCTATGGTTCTTTAACGTGCTCGGAGGATAGACTGATACATGGGACCGCCCGGTTTACGACCCCATCCGACGGACGAGGCTAAGGGAAAGTGTCTTACCCAAGAACACACCGACAAAACTCAGTGGACCACGGAGGATTGAACAAGGGCCTCCGCATTACCGACTGCGCCACGCCAGCCCTCCGATAGGTATAAATATACTATTAGTGCAATATAATCAACTATTAGTTATAGGGTAAAGTGATCATGTCAGACTTGCTAGTGCATCGGACGATTTTGCCCAATTTGGTATCGTTTTTACGTTGCAACAAATGCACATGCAGTGCACACAATAGCAACAGGAAACCAGTTTAATGTTCTATGTAACCTCTTAATCCCGACAAGAACTTGATGTACAATATTGCTGGTTTCCAGTATGATTGTAAAGGAGGCGTATGTGAAAACCTGTTTTTCCTTTATATTGTGTCAAACATTGTGTCCGAATCAAAAGCGAGCAACTCGCAGGCTGATCAGGGTTTACAATGTCTGACTGGCCCTTTGATTGGTTGTTAAAATATTATTGATTTTTGCAGTTGCTGAGTGTTATCTCAGTAACTTTTTTTAATCCAATCTTGATGAGACATGGGGATATTGGTTATGGTCGCAGTATGTATCTCTGCCTAGTTCGATAACCATCCAGATAGCACCTATTTCACAATTCATATCGATCATTTCCAGCAACATAAGGCATCTTACAATATAAGCTCAATGGCTATTTGTATTGTTTTT
>JAWPHD010025652.1:0-15694 GCA_037043455.1 Cyrtodaria siliqua
ACGCATATATATTCAGTTCTTACGCATATATATTCAGTTCTTACACATATATATTCAGTTCTTACACATATATATTCCGTTCTTTCATCTTACGCATATATATTCCGTTCTTACACATATATATTCCGTTCTGACACATATATATTCCGTTCTTACGCATATATATTCCGTTCTAACACATATATATTTCGTTCTTACACATATATATTCCGTTTTTACTCATATATGTTCAGTTTTTACGCATATATATTCAGTTCTTACACATATATATTCAGTTCTTACACATATATATTCCGTTCTTACACATATATATTCCGTTCTTACGCATATATATTCCGTTCTTTCACATATATTTTCCGTTCTTACACATATTTATTCAGTTTTTACACATATATATTCAGTTCTTACACATATATACAGTTCTTACACATATATATTCCGTTCTTACACATATATATTCCGTTCTTACGCATATATATTCCGTTCTTACACATATATATTCAGTTCTTACACATATATATTCAGTTCTTAAGCATATATATTGAGTTCTTAAGCATATATATTCAGTTCTTACGCTTATATATTAAGTTCTTAGACATATATATTCAGTTGTTACGCATATGTATTCAGTTCTTACGCATATATATTCAGTTCTTACACATATGTATTTAGTTTTACGCATATATATTCAGTTCTTACGCATATATATTCAGTTCTTACGCATATATATTCAGTTCTTAGACATATATATTCAGTTCTTACGCATATATATTTAGTTCTTACGCATATATATTCAGTTCTTACACATATATATTCAGTTTTACGCATATATATTCAGTTCTTACGCATATATATTCAGTTCTCACGCATATATATTCAGTTCTTACGCATATATATTCAGTTCTTACACATATATATTCAGTCTTACGCATATATATTCAGTTCTTACACATATATATTCAGTTCTTACACATATATATTCAGTTTTTACACATATATATTCAGTTCTTACACATATATATTCCGTTCTTATACATATATATTCCGATCTTACGCATATATATTCCGTTCTTACACATATATATTCCGTTCTTACACATATATATTCCGTTCTTTCGCATATATATTCAGTTCTTACGCATATATATTCAGTTCTTACACATATATATTCAGTTTTACGCATATATATTCAGTTTTTACGCATATATATTCAGTTCTTACGCATATATATTCAGTTTTTACGCATATATATTCAGTTCTAACACATATATATTCAGTTTTACGCAAATATATTCAGTTCTTACGCATATATATTCAGTTCTAACACATATATATTCAGTTCTTACACATATATATTCAGTTCTTACACATATATATTCCGTTCTTACACATATATATTCCGTTCTTACGCATATATATTCCGTTCATACACATATATATTCCGTTCTTACACATATATATTCCGTTCTTACGCATATATATTTAGCTATTACGCATATATATTCCCTTCTTACACATATATATTCAGTTCTTACACATATATATTCAGTTCTTACACATATATATTCCGTTCTTACACATATATATTCCGTTCTTACACATATATATTCCATTCTTACGCATATATATTCCGTTCTTACACATATATATTTAGTTCTTACACATATATATTCAGTTCTTACACATATATATTCCGTTCTTACACATATTTATTACGTTCTAACGCATATATATTCCGTTCTTACACATATATATTCCGTTTTTACACATATATTTTCCGTTCTTACACATATATATTCAGTTCTTACACTTATATATTCAGTTCTTACACATATATATTCAGTTCTTACACATATATATTCCGTTCTTTCGTTCTTACGCATATATATTCCGTTCTTACACGTATATATTGCGTTCTTACACATATATATTCCGTTCTTACGCATATATATTCCGTTCTTACACATATATATTCCGTTCTTACACATATATATTCCGTTCTTACACATATATATTCCGTTCTTACTCATACATATTCAGTTCTTACGCATATATATTCAGTTCTTACACATATATATTCAGTTTTACGCATATATATTCAGTTCTTAAGCATATATATTGAGTTCTTAAGCATATATATTCAGTTCTTACGCTTATATATTCCGTTCTTACGCATATATATTCCGTTCTTACACATATATATTCCGTTCTTACACATATATATTCCGTTCTTACTCATATATATTCAGTTTTTACACATATATATTCAGTTCTTACACATATATATTCAGTTTTTACACATATATATTCCGTTCTTACACATATATATTCCGTTCTTACGCATATATATTCCGTTCTTACACATATATATTCAGTTCTTACAGATATATATTCAGTTCTTTAGCATATATATTGAGTTCTTAAGCATATATATTCATTTCTTACGCTTATATATTAAGTTCTTAGTCATATATATTCAGTTCTTACGCATATATATTCAGTTCTTACACATTTATTTAGTTTTACGCATATATATTCGGTTTTTACGCATATATATTCAGTTTTACGCATATATATTCAGTTCTTACACATATATATTCAGTTCTTACACATATATATTCAGTTCTTACACATATATATTCAGTTCTTACACATATATATTCCGTTCTTACACATATATATTCAGTTCTTACAAATATATATTCCGTTCTTACACATATATATTCCGTTCTTACGCATATATATTCAGTTCTTACGCATATATTTTCAGTTCTTAGTCATATATATTCAGTTCTTACGCATATATATTCAGTTCTTACGCATATATTCAGTTATTACACATATATATTAAGTTGTACGCATATTTATTCAGTTCTTACGCATATATATTCAGTTCTTACGCATATATGTTCAGTTCTTACGCATATATATTCAGTTCTTACGCATATATATTCAGTTCTTACGGATATATATTCAGTTCTTAGACATATATATTCAGTTCTTACGCATATATATTCAGTTCTTACGCATATATATTCAGTTCTTACACATATATGTTCAGTTCTTACACATATATATTCAGTTCTTACATATATATATTCCGTTCTTACACATATATATTCAGTTCTTACACATATATATTCCGTTCTTACACATATATTTTCCGTTCTTACAAATATATTTTCCGTTCTTACGCATATGTATTACGTTCTTACACATATATATTCCGTTCTTATAAATATATATTCCGTTCTTACGCATATATATTCAGTTCTTACTGACATATATTCAGTTCTTAGACATATATATTCAGTTCTTACGCATATATATTCAGTTCTTACGCATATATATATTCAGTTCTTACACATATATATTCAGTTTTACGCATATAATCAGTTCTTAAGCATACATATTGAGTTCTTACGCATATATAATCAGTTCTTAGACATACATATTCAGTTCTTACGAATATATATTCAGTTCTTACGCATATATATTCAGTTCTTATACATATATATTCAGTTTTACGCATAGATATTCAGTTCTTACACATATATATTCCGTTCTTACGCATATATATTCCTTTCTTACACATATATATTCCGTTCTTACACATATATATTCCGTTCTTACACATATATATTCCGTTCTTACGCATATATATTCCGTTCTTACACATATATATTCAGTTCTTAAGCATATATATTCAGTTTTTAAGCATATATATTCAGTTGTTACGCATATATATTCAGTTCTTACGCATATATATTCAGTTCTTACACATATATATTCAGTTGCATATATATTCAGTTTTTACGCATATATATTTAGCTATTACGCATATATATTCCCTTCTTACACATATATATTCAGTTCTTACACATATATATTCAGTTCTTACACATATATATTCCGTTCTTACACATATATATTCCGTTCTTACACATATATATTCCATTCTTACGCATATATATTCCGTTCTTACACATATATATTTAGTTCTTACACATATATATTCAGTTCTTACACATATATATTCCGTTCTTACACATATATATTACGTTCTAACGCATATATATTCCGTTCTTACACATATATATTCCGTTTTTACACATATATTTTCCGTTCTTACACATATATATTCAGTTCTTACACTTATATATTCAGTTCTTACACATATATATTCAGTTTTACACATATATATTCCGTTCTTTCTTTCTTACGCATATAAATTCCGTTCTTACACGTATATATTGCGTTCTTACACATATATATTCCGTTCTTACGCATATATATTCCGTTCTTACACATATATATTCCGTTCTTACACATATATATTCCGTTCTTACACATATATATTCAGTTCTTACTCATACATATTCAGTTCTTACGCATATATATTCAGTTCTTACACATATATATTCAGTTTTACGCATATATATTCAGTTCTTAAGCATATATATTGAGTTCTTAAGCATATATATTCAGTTCTTACGCTTATATATTCCGTTCTTACGCATATATATTCCGTTCTTACACATATATATTCCGTTCTTACACATATATATTCCGTTCTTACTCATATATATTCAGTTTTTACACATATATATTCAGTTCTTACACATATATATTCAGTTTTTACACATATATATTCCGTTCTTACACATATATATTCCGTTCTTACGCATATATATTCCGTTCTTACACATATATATTCAGTTCTTACAGATATATATTCAGTTCTTTAGCATATATATTGAGTTCTTAAGCTTATATATTCATTTCTTACGCTTATATATTAAGTTCTTAGTCATATATATTCAGTTCTTACGCATATATATTCAGTTCTTACACATTTATTTAGTTTTACGCATATATATTCGGTTCTTACGCATATATATTCAGTTTTACGCATATATATTCAGTTCTTACACATATATATTCAGTTCTTACACATATATATTCAGTTCTTACACATATATATTCAGTTCTTACACATATATATTCCGTTCTTACACATATATATTCAGTTCTTACACATATATATTCCGTTCTTACACATATATTTTCCGTTCTTACAAATATATATTCCGTTCTTACACATATATATTCCGTTCTTACACATATATATTCCGTTCTTACACATATATATTCCGTTCTTACGCATATATATTCCGTTCTTACACATATATTTTCCGTTCTTACACATATATATTCAGTTTTTACACATATATATTCAGTTCTTACACATATATATTCAGTTCTTACACATATATATTCCGTTCTTACACATATATATTCCGTTCTTACGCATATATATTCCGTTCTTACACATATATATTCAGTTCTTACACATATATATTCAGTTCTTAAGCATATATATTGAGTTCCTAAGCATATATATTCAGTTCTTACGCTTATAAATTAAGTTCTTAGACATATATATTCAGTTGTTACGCATATGTATTCAAATCTTACGCATATATATTCAGTTCTTACACATATATATTCAGTTGCATATATATTCAGTTCTTACGCATATATATTCAGTTCTTACGCATATATATTCAGTTCTTACGCATATATATTCAGTTCTTACACATATATATTCAGTTCTTACACATATATATTCCGTTCTTACACATATGTATTCCGTTCTTAAGCATATATATTCCGTTCTAACACATATATATTCCGTTCTTACACACATATATTCCGTTCTTACACATATATATTCCGTTCTTACGCATATATATTCAGTTCTTACACATATATATTCAGTTCTTACACATATATATTCCGTTCTTACACATATATATTCCGTTCTTACGCATGTATATTCCGTTCTTACACATATATATTCCGTTCTTACACATATATATTCCGTTCTCAACATATATATTCCGTTCTTACGCATATATATTCAGTTCTTACGCATATATATTCAGTTCTTACACATATATATTCCGTTCTTACACATATATATTCAGTCTTACACATATATATTCCGTTCTTACACATATATTTTCCGTTCTTACAAATATATATTCCGTTCTTACACATATATATTCCCATTCTTACGCATATATATTCCGTTTTTACACATGTATATTCCGTTCTTACACATATATATTGCATTCTTACACATATATATTCCGTTCTTACGCATATATATTCAGTTCTTACGCATATATATTCAATTCTTAAGGATATATATTCAGTTATTAGACGTATATATTCAGTTCTTACGCATATATATTCAGTTCTTACGCATATATATTCAGTTCTTACACATATGTTTTCAGTTTTACGCATATATATTCAGTTCTTAAGCATATATATTGAGTTCTTACGCATATATATTCAGTTCTTACGCATATATATTCAGTTCTTAGACATATATATTCAGTTCTTACACATATATATTCAGTTCTTACGCATATATATTCAGTTCTTACACATATATATTCAGTTTTACGCATATATATTCAGTTCTTACGCATTTATATTCAGTTCTCACGCATATATATTCAGTTCTTACGCATATATATTAAGTTCTTACACATATATATTCAGTTCTTACACATATATATTCAGTTCTTACACATATATATTCAGTTTTTACACATATATATTCTGTTCTTACACATATATATTCAGTTCTTATACATATATATTCCGATCTTACGCATATATATTCCGTTCTTACACATATATATTCCGTTCTTACACATATATATTCCGTTCTTACGCATATATATTTAGTTCTTACGCATATATATTCCCTTCTTACACATATATATTCAGTTGTACGCATATTTATTCAGTTCTTACGCTCATATATTCAGTTCTTACGCATATGTGTTCAGTTCTTACGCATATATATTCAGTTCTTACGCATATATATTCAGTTCTTACGGATATATATTCAGTTCTTAGACATATATATTCAGTTCTTACGCATATATATTCAGTTCTTACACATATATATTCAGTTCTTACACATATATATTCAGTTCTTACACATATATATTCCGTTCTTACACATATATATTCCGTTCTTACGCATATATATTCCGTTCTTACACATATATATTCCGTTCTTACACATATATATTCCGTTCTTACACATATATATTCCGTTCTTACACATATATATTCCGTTCTTACACACATATATTCCGTTCTTACACATATATATTCCGTTCTTACGCATATATATTCAGTTCTTACGCATATATATTCAATTCTTTCACATATATATTCAGTTCTTACACATATATATTCCGTTCTTACACATATATATTCCGTTCTTACGCATATATATTCCGTTCTTACACATATATATTCCGTTTTTACACATATATATTCCGTTCTTACACATATATATTCCGTTCTTACGCATATATATTCAGTTCTTACGCATATATATTCAGTTCTTACACATATATATTCAGTTCTTACACATATATATTCCGTTCTTTCATCTTACGCATATATATTCCGTTCTTACACATATATATTCCGTTCTGACACATATATATTCCGTTCTTACGCATATATATTCCGTTCTAACACATATATATTTCGTTCTTACACATATATATTCCGTTTTTACTCATATATGTTCAGTTTTTACGCATATATATTCAGTTCTTACACATATATATTCAGTTCTTACACATATATATTCCGTTCTTACACATATATATTCCGTTCTTACGCATATATATTCCGTTCTTTCACATATATTTTCCGTTCTTACACATATTTATTCAGTTTTTACACATATATATTCAGTTCTTACACATATATACAGTTCTTACACATATATATTCCGTTCTTACACATATATATTCCGTTCTTACGCATATATATTCCGTTCTTACACATATATATTCAGTTCTTACACATATATATTCAGTTCTTAAGCATATATATTGAGTTCTTAAGCATATATATTCAGTTCTTACGCTTATATATTAAGTTCTTAGACATATATATTCAGTTGTTACGCATATGTATTCAGTTCTTACGCATATATATTCAGTTCTTACACATATGTATTTAGTTTTACGCATATATATTCAGTTCTTACGCATATATATTCAGTTCTTACGCATATATATTCAGTTCTTAGACATATATATTCAGTTCTTACGCATATATATTTAGTTCTTACGCATATATATTCAGTTCTTACACATATATATTCAGTTTTACGCATATATATTCAGTTCTTACGCATATATATTCAGTTCTCACGCATATATATTCAGTTCTTACGCATATATATTCAGTTCTTACACATATATATTCAGTCTTACGCATATATATTCAGTTCTTACACATATATATTCAGTTCTTACACATATATATTCAGTTTTTACACATATATATTCAGTTCTTACACATATATATTCCGTTCTTATACATATATATTCCGATCTTACGCATATATATTCCGTTCTTACACATATATATTCCGTTCTTACACATATATATTCCGTTCTTTCGCATATATATTCAGTTCTTACGCATATATATTCAGTTCTTACACATATATATTCAGTTTTACGCATATATATTCAGTTTTTACGCATATATATTCAGTTCTTACGCATATATATTCAGTTTTTACGCATATATATTCAGTTCTAACACATATATATTCAGTTTTACGCAAATATATTCAGTTCTTACGCATATATATTCAGTTCTAACACATATATATTCAGTTCTTACACATATATATTCAGTTCTTACACATATATATTCCGTTCTTACACATATATATTCCGTTCTTACGCATATATATTCCGTTCATACACATATATATTCCGTTCTTACACATATATATTCCGTTCTTACGCATATATATTTAGCTATTACGCATATATATTCCCTTCTTACACACATATATATTCAGTTCTTACACATATATATTCAGTTCTTACACATATATATTCCGTTCTTACACATATATATTCCGTTCTTACACATATATATTCCATTCTTACGCATATATATTCCGTTCTTACACATATATATTTAGTTCTTACACATATATTCAGTTCTTACACATATATATTCCGTTCTTACACATATATATTACGTTCTAACGCATATATATTCCGTTCTTACACATATATATTTCGTTTTTACACATATATTTTCCGTTCTTACACATATATATTCAGTTCTAACACTTATATATTCAGTTCTTACACATATATATTCAGTTCTTACACATATATATTCCGTTCTTTCGTTCTTACGCATATATATTGCGTTCTTACACGTATATATTGCGTTCTTACACATATATATTCCGTTCTTACGCATATATATTCCGTTCTTACACATATATATTCCGTTCTTACACATATATATTCCGTTCTTACACATATATATTCCGTTCTTACTCATACATATTCAGTTCTTACGCATATATATTCAGTTCTTACACATATATATTCAGTTTTACGCATATATATTCAGTTCTTAAGCATATATATTGAGTTCTTAAGCATATATATTCAGTTCTTACGCTTATATATTCCGTTCTTACGCATATATATTCCGTTCTTACACATATATATTCCGTTCTTACACATATATATTCCGTTCTTACTCATATATATTCAGTTCTTACACATATATATTCAGTTTTTACACATATATATTCCGTTCTTACACATATATATTCCGTTCTTACGCATATATATTCCGTTCTTACACATATATATTCAGTTCTTACAGATATATATTCAGTTCTTTAGCATATATATTGAGTTCTTAAGCATATATATTCATTTCTTACGCTTATATATTAAGTTCTTAGACATATATATTCAGTTCTTACGCATATATATTCAGTTCTTACACATATATTTAGTTTTACGCATATATATTCGGTTCTTACGCATATATATTCAGTTCTTACACATATATATTCAGTTCTTACACATATATATTCAGTTCTTACACATATATATTCAGTTCTTACACATATATATTCCGTTCTTACATATATATATTCAGTTCTTACACATATATATTCCGTTCTTACACATATATTTTCCGTTCTTACAAATATATATTCCGTTCTTACACATATATATTCCGTTCTTACGCATATATATTCAGTTCTTACGCATATATATTCAGTTCTTAGACATATATATTCAGTTCTTGCGCATATATATTCAGTTCTTACGCATATATATTCAGTTCTTACACATATATATTAAGTTTTACGCATATATATTCAGTTCTTAAGCATATATATTGAGTTCTTACGCATATATATTCAGTTCTTACGCATATATTTTCAGTTCTTAGTCATATATATTCAGTTCTTACGCATATATATTCAGTTCTTACGCATATATTCAGTTATTACACATATATATTAAGTTGTACGCATATTTATTCAGTTCTTACGCATATATATTCAGTTCTTACGCATATATGTTCAGTTCTTACGCATATATATTCAGTTCTTACGCATATATATTCAGTTCTTACGGATATATATTCAGTTCTTAGACATATATATTCAGTTCTTACGCATATATGTTCAGTTCTTACGCATATATATTCAGTTCTTACGCATATATATTCAGTTCTTACGGATATATATTCAGTTCTTAGACATATATATTCAGTTCTTACGCATATATATTCAGTTCTTACGCATATATATTCAGTTCTTACACATATATGTTCAGTTCTTACACATATATATTCAGTTCTTACATATATATATTCCGTTCTTACGCATATATATTCAGTTCTTACGCATATATGTTCAGTTCTTACGCATATATATTCAGTTCTTACGCATATATATTCAGTTCTTACGGATATATATTCAGTTCTTAGACATATATATTCAGTTCTTACGCATATATATTCAGTTCTTACGCATATATATTCAGTTCTTACACATATATGTTCAGTTCTTACACATATATATTCAGTTCTTACATATATATATTCCGTTCTTACACATATATATTCAGTTTTTACACATATATATTCCGTTCTTACACATATATTTTACGTTCTTACAAATATATTTTCCGTTCTTACGCATATGTATTACGTTCTTACACATATATATTCCGTTCTTATAAATATATATTCCGTTCTTACGCATATATATTCAGTTCTTACTGACATATATTCAGTTCTTAGACATATATATTCAGTTCTTACGCATATATATTCAGTTCTTACGCATATATATATTCAGTTCTTACACATATATATTCAGTTTTACGCATATAATCAGTTCTTAAGCATACATATTGAGTTCTTACGCATATATATTCAGTTCTTACACATATATATTCCGTTCTTACACATATATTTTCAGTTCTTATGATAAATATTCCGTTCTTATACATATATATTTCGATCTTACGCATATATATTCCGTTCTTACACATATATATTCCGTTCTTACACAAATATATTCAGTTCTTACGCATATATATTCAGTTCTTACGCATATATATTCAGTTCTTACACATGTATATTCAGTTTTACGCATATACATTCAGTTCTTACGCATATATATACAGTTCTTACACATATATATTAAGTTTTACGCATATATATTCAGTTCTTACGCATATATATTCAGTTCTTACACATATATATTCAGTTCTTACACATATATATTCAGTTCTTACGCATATATATTCAGTTATGACACATATATATTCAGTTCTTAGACATATATATTCAGTTCTTACACATATATATTCAGTTCTTACACATATATATTCAGTTCTTACACATATATATTCCGTTCTTTCGTTCTTACGCATATATATTCCGTTCTTACACATATATATTCAGTTCTGACACATATATATTCCGTTCTTACGCATATATATTCCGTTCTTACTGATATATATTCCGTTCTTACACATATATATTCCGTTTTTACTCATATATATTCAGTTTTAATGCATATATATTCAGTTCTTACACTTATATATTCAGTTCTTACACATATATATTCCGTTCTTTCACATATATATTCCGTTCTTACGCATATATATTCCGTTCATACACATATATTTTCCGTTCTTACACATATATATTCAGTTTTTACACATATATATTCAGTTCTTACACATATATATTCAGTTCTTACACATATATATTCCATTCTTACACATATATATTCCGTTCTTACGCATATATATTCAGTTCTTACACATATATATTCAGTTCTTACACATATATATTCCGTTCTCAACATATATATTCCGTTCTTACGCATATATATTCGGTTCTTAAGCATATATATTCAGTTCTTACACATATAGATTCCGTTCTTACACATATATATTCAGTCTTACACATATATATTCCGTTCTTACACATATATTTTCCGTTCTTACAAATATATATTCCGTTCTTACACATATATATTCCCTTCTTACGCATATATATTCCGTTTTTACACACAAATATTCCGTTCTTACACATATATATTGCATTATTACACATATATATTCCGTTCTTACGCATATATATTCAGTTCTTACGCATATATATTCAATTCTTAAGGATATATATTCAGTTATTAGACGTATATATTCAGTTCTTACGCATATATATTCAGTTCTTACGCATATATATTCAGTTCTTACACATATGTATTTAGTTTTACGCATATATATTCAGTTCTTAAGCATATATATTCAGTTCTTACGCATATATATTCAGTTCTTACGCATATATATTCAGTTCTTAGACATATATATTCAGTTCTTACGCATATATATTCAGTTCTTACGCATATATATTCAGTTCTTACACATATATATTCAGTTTTACCCATATATATTCAGTTCTTACGCATATATATTCAGTTCTCACGCATATATATTCAGTTCTTACGCATATATATTCAGTTCTTACACATATATATTCAGTCTTACGCATATATATTCAGTTCTTACACATATATATTCAGTTCTTACACATATATATTCAGTTTTTACACATATATATTCAGTTCTTACACATATATATTCCGTTCTTATACATATATATTCCGATCTTACGCATATATATTCCGTTCTTACACATATATATTCCGTTCTTACACATATATATTCCGTTCTTTCGCATATATATTCAGTTCTTACGCATATATATTCAGTTCTTACACATATATATTCAGTTTTACGCATATATATTCAGTTTTTACGCATATATATTCAGTTCTTACGCATATATATTCAGTTTTTACCCATATATATTCAGTTCTAACACATATATATTCAGTTTTACGCAAATATATTCAGTTCTTACGCATATATATTCAGTTCTAACACATATATATTCAGTTCATACACATATATATTCCGTTCTTACACATATATATTCCGTTCTAACGCATATATATTTAGCTATTACGCATATATATTCCCTTCTTACACATATATATTCAGTTCTTACACATATATATTCAGTTCTTACACATATATATTCAGTTCTTACACATATATATTCAGTTCTTACGCATATATATTCAGTTCTGACACATATATATTCAGTTTTACGCAAATATATTCAGTTCTTACGCATATATATTCAGTTCTAACACATATATATTCAGTTCTTACACATATATATTCAGTTCTTACACATATATATTCCGTTCTTACACATATATATTCCGTTCTTACGCATATATATTCCGTTCATACACATATATATTCCGTTCTTACACATATATATTCCGTTCTTACGCATATATATTTAGCTATTACGCATATATATTCCCTTCTTATTAATATATATTCAGTTCTTACGCATATATATTCAGTTCTTACACATATATATTCAGTTCTTACACATATATATTCAGTTCTTACGCATATATATTCAGTTCTGACACATATATATTCAGTTCTTAGACATATATATTCAGTTCTTACACATATATATTCAGTTCTTACACATATATATTCAGTTCTTACACATATATATTCCGTTCTTTCGTTCTTACGCATATATATTCCGTTCTTACACATATATATTCAGTTCTGACACATATATATTCCGTTCTTACGCATATATATTCCGTTCTTACTGATATATATTCCGTTCTTACACATATATATTCCGTTTTTACTCATATATATTCAGTTTTAACGCATATATATTCAGTTCTTACACTTATATATTCAGTTCTTACACATATATATTCCGTTCTTTCACATATATATTCCGTTCTTACGCATATATATTCCGTTCATACACATATATTTTCCGTTCTTACACATATATATTCAGTTTTTACACATATATATTCAGTTCTTACACATATATATTCAGTTCTTACACATATATATTCCATTCTTACACATATATATTCCGTTCTTACGCATATATATTCAGTTCTTACACATATATATTCAGTTCTTACACATATATATTCCGTTCTCAACATATATATTCCGTTCTTACGCATATATATTCGGTTCTTAAGCATATATATTCAGTTCTTACACATATAGATTCCGTTCTTACACATATATATTCAGTCTTACACATATATATTCCGTTCTTACACATATATTTTCCGTTCTTAAAAATATATATTCCGTTCTTACACATATATATTCCCTTCTTACGCATATATATTCCGTTTTTACACACAAATATTCCGTTCTTACACATATATATTGCATTATTACACATATATATTCCGTTCTTACGCATATATATTCAGTTCTTACGCATATATATTCAATTCTTAAGGATATATATTCAGTTATTAGACGTATATATTCAGTTCTTACGCATATATATTCAGTTCTTACGCATATATATTCAGTTCTTACACATATGTATTTAGTTTTACGCATATATATTCAGTTCTTACGCATATATATTCAGTTCTTACGCATATATATTCAGTTCTTAGACATATATATTCAGTTCTTACGCATATATATTTAGTTCTTACGCATATATATTCAGTTCTTACACATATATATTCAGTTTTACGCATATATATTCAGTTCTTACGCATATATATTCAGTTCTCACGCATATATATTCAGTTCTTACGCATATATATTCAGTTCTTACACATATATATTCAGTCTTACGCATATATATTCAGTTCTTACACATATATATTCAGTTCTTACACATATATATTCAGTTTTTACACATATATATTCAGTTCTTACACATATATATTCCGTTCTTATACATATATATTCCGATCTTACGCATATATATTCCGTTCTTACACATATATATTCCATTCTTACACATATATATTCCGTTCTTTCGCATATATATTCAGTTCTTACGCATATATATTCAGTTCTTACACATATATATTCAGTTTTACGCATATATATTCAGTTTTTACGCATATATATTCAGTTCTTACGCATATATATTCAGTTTTTACGCATATATATTCAGTTCTAACACATATATATTCAGTTTTACGCAAATATATTCAGTTCTTACGCATATATATTCAGTTCTAACACATATATATTCAGTTCTTACACATATATATTCAGTTCTTACACATATATATTCCGTTCTTACACATATATATTCCGTTCTTACGCATATATATTCCGTTCATACACATATATATTCCGTTCTTACACATATATATTCCGTTCTTACG
>JAWPHD010025653.1:0-15686 GCA_037043455.1 Cyrtodaria siliqua
TGCATTTGCCCACTTTATATGAAACTGAAGTAACTTAAGGCAGTTTAGTGCATTTGTCAATTTTATATGAATCTGAAGTAACTTGAGGCCAATTTATTGCATTTGCCCATTTTATATGAAACTGAAGTAACTTGAGGCCAATTTATTGCATTTGCCCATTTTATATGAAACTCAAGTAACTTGAGGCCAATTTATTGCATTTGCCCATTTTATACGAAACTGAAGTAACTTGAGGCCAATTTACTGCATTTGCCCATTTTATATGAAACTGAAGTAACGTGATGCCAATTTAGTGCAGTTGCCCATTTTATACGAAACTAAAGAAACTTGAGGACATGAAGTAACTTGAGGCCAATTTATTGCATTTGCCCATTTTATACGAAACTGAAGTAACTTGAGGCCAATTTATTGCATTTGCCATTTTATATGAAACTGAAGTAACTTGAGGCCAATTTATTGCATTTGCCCATTTTATATGAAACTGAAGTAACTTGAGGCCAATTTATTGCATTTGCCCACTTAATATGAAACTGAAGTAACGTGATGCCAATTAGTGCATTTGCCATTTTATACGAAACTGAAGAAACTTGAGGACATGAAGTAACTTGAGGCCAATTTATTGCATTTGCCCATTTTATATGAATCTGAAGTAACTTGAGGCCAATTTACTGCATTTGCACATTTTATATGAAACTGAAGTAACGTGATGCCAATTTAGTGCATTTGCCCATTTTATACGAAACTGAAGAAACTTGAGGACATGAAGTAACTTGAGGCCAATTTATTGCATTTGCCCATTTTATATGAAACTGAAGTAACTTGAGGCAATTTATTGCATTTGCCCATTTTATATGAAACTGAAGTAACTTGAGGCCAATTATTGCATTTGTCAATTTTATATGAAACTGAAGTAACTTGAGGCCAATTTATTGCATTTGCCCATTTTATATGAAACTGAAGTAACTTGAGGCCAATTTTTTGCATTTGCCCATTTTATACGAAACTGAAGTAACTTGAGGCCAATTTATTGCATTTGCCCACTTTATATGAAACTGAAGTAACTTGAGGCCAATTTAGTGCATTTGCCCATTTTATATGAAACTGAAGTAACTTGAGGCCAATTTATTGCATTTGCCCATTTTATATGAAACTGAAGTAACTTGAGGCCAATTTATTGCATTTGCCCATTTTATATGAAACTGAAGTAACTTGAGGCCAATTTAATACATTTGCCCATTTTATATGAAACTGAAGTAACGTGATGCCAATTTATTGCATTTGCCCATTTTATATGAAACTGAAGTAACGTGATGCCAATTTAGTGCATTTGCCCATTTTATATGAAACTGAAGTAACTTGAGGCCAATTTATTGCATTTGCCCATTTTATATGAAACTGAAGTAACTTGAGGCCAATTTATTGCATTTGCCCACTTTATATGAAACTGAAGTAACGTGATGCCAATTTAGTGCATTTGCCCATTTTATACGAAACTGAAGAAACTTGAGGACATGAAGTAACTTGAGGCCAATTTATTGCATTTGCCCATTTTCGAAACTAAAGTAACTTAAGGCCAATTTAGTGCATTTGTCAATTTTATATGAATCTGAAGTAACTTGAGGCCAATTTATTGCATTTGCCCATTTTATATGAAACTGAAGTAACTTGAGGCCAATTTATTGCATTTGCCCATTTTATATGAAACTGAAGTAACTTGAGGCCAATTTATTGCATTTGCCCATTTTATACGAAACTGAAGTAACTTGAGGCCAATTTACTGCATTTGCCCATTTTATATGAAACTGAAGTAACGTGATGCCAATTTAGTGCATTTGCCCATTTTATACGAAACTAAAGAAACTTGAGGACATGAAGTAACTTGAGGCCAATTTATTGCATTTGCCCATTTTATACGAAACTGAAGTAACTTGAGGCCAATTTATTGCATTTGCCCATTTTATATGAAACTGAAGTAACTTGAGGCCAATTTATTGCTTTTGCCCATTTTATATGAAACTGAAGTAACTTGAGGCCAATTTATTGCATTTGCCCACTTTATATGAAACTGAAGTAACGTGATGCCAATTTAGTGCATTTGCCCATTTTATACGAAACTGAAGTAACTTGAGGCCAATTTATTGCATTTGCCCATTTTATATGAAACTGAAGTAACTTGAGGCCAATTTATTGCATTTGCCCATTTTATATGAAACTGAAGTAACTTGAGGCCAATTAATTGCATTTGCCCATTTTATATGAAACTGAAGTAACGTGATGCCAATTTATTGCATTTGCCCATTTTATATGAAACTGAAGTAACTTGAGGCCAATTTATTGCATTTGCCCACTTTATATGAAACTGAAGTAACGTGATGCCAATTTAGTGCATTTGCCCATTTTATACGAAACTGAAGAAACTTGAGGACATGAAGTAACTTGAGGCCAATTTATTGCATTTGCCCATTTTATACGAAACTAAAGTAACTTAAGGCCAATTAAGTGCATTTGTCAATTTTATATGAATCTGAAGTAACTTGAGGCCAATTTATTGCATTTGCCCATTTTATATGAAACTGAAGTAACTTGAGGCCAATTTATTGCATTTGCCCATTTTATATGAAACTGAAGTAACTTGAGGCCAATTTATTGCATTTGCCCATTTTATACGAAACTGAAGTAACTTGAGGCCAATTTACTGCATTTGCCCATTTTATATGAAACTGAAGTAACGTGATGCCAATTTAGTGCATTTGCCCATTTTATACGAAACTAAAGAAACTTGAGGACATGAAGTAACTTGAGGCCAATTTATTGCATTTGCCCATTTTATACGAAACTGAAGTAACTTGAGGCCAATTTATTGCATTTGCCCATTTTATATGAAACTGAAGTAACTTGAGGCCAATTTATTGCTTTTGCCCATTTTATATGAAACTGAAGTAACTTGAGGCCAATTTATTGCATTTGCCCACTTTATATGAAACTGAAGTAACGTGATGCCAATTTAGTGCATTTGCCCATTTTATACGAAACTGAAGTAACTTGAGGCCAATTTATTGCATTTGCCCATTTTATATGAAACTGAAGTAACTTGAGGCCAATTTATTGCATTTGCCCATTTTATATGAAACTGAAGTAACTTGAGGCCAATTAATTGCATTTGCCCATTTTATATGAAACTGAAGTAACGTGATGCCAATTTAGTGCATTTGTCCATTTTATACGAAACTGAAGAAACTTGAGGACATGAAGTAACTTGAGGCCAATTTATTGCATTTGTCAATTTTATATGAAACTGAAGTAACTTGAGGCCAATTTATTGCATTTGCCCATTTTATATGAAACTGAAGTAACTTGAGGCCAATTTTTTGCATTTGCCCATTTTATACGAAACTGAAGTAACTTGAGGCCAATTTATTGCATTTGCCCACTTTATATGAAACTGAAGTAACTCGAGGCCAATTTAGTGCATTTGCCCACTTTATATGAAACTGAAGTAACGTGATGCCAATTTATTGCATTTGCCCATTTTATATGAAACTGAAGTAACTTGAGGCCAATTTATTGCATTTGCCCATTTTATATGAAACTGAAGTAACTTGAGGCCATTTTAATACATTTGCCCATTTTATATGAAACTGAAGTAACGTGATGCCAATTTATTGCATTTGCCCATTTTATATGAAACTGAAGTAACGTGATGCCAATTTATTGCATTTGCCCATTTTATATGAAACTGAAGTAACTTGAGGCCAATTTATTGCATTTGCCCGTTTTATATGAAACTGAAGTAACTTGAGGCCAATTTAGTGCATTTGCCCATTTTATACGAAACTGAAGAAACTTGAGGACATGAAGTAACTTGAGGCCAATTTATTGCATTTGCCCACTTTATATGAAACTGAAGTAACGTGATGCCAATTTAGTGCATTTGCCCATTTTATACGAAACTGAAGAAACTTGAGGACATGAAGTAACTTGAGGCCAATTTATTGCATTTGCCCACTTTATATGAAACTGAAGTAACGTGATGCCAATTTAGTGCATTTGCCCATTTTATACGAAACTGAAGAAACTTGAGGACATGAAGTAACTTGAGGCCAATTTACTGCATTTGCCCATTTTATATGAAACTTAAGTAACTTGAGGCCAATTTAATGCATTTGCCCACTTTATATGAAACTGACGTAACTTGAGGTCAATTTAATGAATTTGCCCATTTTATATGAAACTGACGTAACTTGAGGCCAATTTAATGCATTTGTCCATTGTATATGAAACTGAAGTACATAATATTATTTAATGGTTTAATTTGTATTCCGATTATAACACCTCAAATTCTTCCAATCCATTTAAGCATTAAATAAACACAGACAGCTTATTATGTTGACTATATTGACCAGGTCAAATACCCTGGTAGTTTATTAGTGGATTAGCACATGTTATTGGGAAATGTTTACGTATATATACTGAAGCAAAAAATAAACGCAAATCGGAAATTTCCCCTATATATTGTATATACTGCACACTCAATACTCCAAAGAAATCCCAAGATGTTTTTTTATAAAAAAAATATTGAATTAGTTATGGAAAGGGCACAACTGTGATGTTATAGACGTTTTAATCACAGTAGTGTTACACGTTTTAAATGTAACAAGAAAGGAAGCAAAACCAGCAACACAAAAGTATAATCATCAAATTTATTTACATAAAATATTCACTTACAGAATACACGAATCCAGTTTTTCATTAATATCCAATTTTTTAATTAAGTCCAAATAAAATTATTCAATGTTCCTTTAATTCACATTAGCAAGTGTCTCTTTAATCCAAAACAGTAAGTGTATCTTTAATCCAAAACTGTGTCTCTTTAATCCAAATTTTAATTGTCCTTTCAGTCCAAATTAATTTCTAATATTTCCGATTTAGTCCAAATATTCACCGTTACTATGAATGATCACAATAATAAGTAAATCATGACACAAATATTTTATATTTTTAAAAGCATCCAATTTAAAATAAACTTTTTACTGAATACCTATCTTCTGAACTGAACTGCCGAGCTGCTCCCATAGTCTGTTTATATACTGCCAAATATTGTTCCAAAAGCTTCCCCACTAAAACAGCTCAATGAGAACAGTCCAAATTTCATCATAAATGAATTTGCGTAAATAAGTTGCATAGATGGTAAACATGTTTACATCTACACTAATTGTAACAGTTCTTCTAGGTAAAATCAATAATAAACATGCAACATATAAACATTGAGAAATAGATAACAGTACACTTTGTAACAAGAAAAGTTCTCTTTGAAAAATTGAGCCAGTTCATTATTGTATTTAACGTAATGGTACATCTTAAGTTTGCTCACATGCTTGAGCCAAACGCGTACTCTGTCAATAATGAAACGTTGAATGAATACTACTTGCTGCGTTATGTGTTGTTTTAGTCATTTTTTCCGAAAGGAAAGTACTCACGTAGCCATGTACCATTCGATTAACAGCAACATAGTGTACATACAATATATAGCGGAAATTCTCAAGTTGCGTTTCTTTTCCGTTTCAGTATATACTGGTCACTGAAAACGCACCGTTAACTCCATATGTTTATATAATATTATTCACAAACGATTTGGAATAAAACTGCTGAACCAATATGTTCTATTTTTGTAAGTATTGAAACGATTTGGAATAAAACTGCTGAACCAATATTTTCTATTTTTGTAAGTATTGAATCTTGATTCCTAACTTGTCTTACATATTAGTATAGATAGGCTTTCATGACAAGCAGTTACGCAGTTATTTACCTTGTCATTTAACATTGTTTACTATATGGATAATCATAAAAAGAAAAACTGTTCCTCTAAATTGTAAGCTGCATTAATCTGTCTCGGAATAAATTTCGCTTGGTTTTACTGAACTTTTAATTGTTTGATTTCTGACAGTATCATGCAATGAGTGTTTATGAGAAAATGATTTCTTTGTGTGATGTAACTGAAGAAACACGGAAATCAAGTGAACACCGATGTGGAATGCAATAAATCCAGATATGCACGTTAAAAATGTTAAATGTCGACTGTTATATGGATTATATATTTTATCCAAAAGAGCCTCCGATTTTAACTTTTAAAAGGATTTGCTTTGTGGTGTGTTTTCATTGACCGTAAGTATATATGTGAATATAATTATGAGAGACACGTAACCAAAGCATAATTATACTTGTGCTTGTATATTTTCCTATCCACCACAAAAAATCATTTATAACCTTACATGTGTTTTTAAAATGACGTGAATCATATATGACCTTACATGTGTTGAAAATGACGTGAAACACCATACAAACAAACGTCATATATATCATTACATGTTTTGAAAATGACGTGAATCATATATAACCTTACATGTGACATAATAACAATGACACAATAACAATGACATAATAACAATGATACAACAACAATGACACAATAACAATGACACAGCAACAATAACATAATAACAATGAACAATAACAGTAACACAATAACAGTAACACAATAACAATAACACAATAACAATGACATAATAAAAATAAAAATAACACAATAACAATGACATAATAGCAATGACACAATAACAATAATAACAATAACACAATAACAATGACATAATAACAATGACACAACAACAATAACATAATAACAATGAACAATAACAGTAACACAATAACAATGACACAACAACAATAACACAACAACAATGACATAATAACAATGACACAACAATAATAACATAATAACAATGAACAATAACAGTAACACAATAACAGTAACACAATAACAATAACACAATAACAATTACATAATAACAATAACACAATAACAATAAGTCGTTCGGATGCGAGTAATTAAATCACTCGTGCTAACGCACTCGTGATTTAATTAACGCATCCGAACTCCGAACTGTAATTTATTCACCGATAAAACGCAGGTACATATTTATTATTTCTTAACTCTAACACGACCATGAATTACCTATCCAACAATACCTTTCTTCCTACGATCCCTTGTAAATTCGCTGAGATATCCGAGTTCAAAGTCACCAAAGTGCAATTTGATACTGCTCGTCGTTTGTCTAGGTCCCCTATGTAAACAAATAAATTTAAATGAATTTTACCGAAAATCAGGGGTCTCCGTTAATTTCGGCGCATTATGACGCCATTCGGACCCGTAAATCATTTGAAAATGGCGGTTTCATGTGTAAAGTCTGCTAGTGCCGATAACAAGTGGCGAAATACTATACAATTATGGACTTTTCAGCTGTTATACATGATGTGATATGCACCAAAAAAATCATTATTGACCGAGGCGATAGCCGAGGTCAATAATGATTTTTTGGTGCATATCAACATCATGTATAACAGCTGAAAAGTCCATAACTGTTTAATTATATAACCCTCAATTTACAATTATATAAAACAGGTCAATATCAAAAAAACAATTATATAAAACAGGTCAATATCAAAAAAAACAGGTCAATATCAAAAAAACAGGTCAATATCGCTAGATATTTTTTCTAAAAAATTACTTTTTAGCCAATGAAAACGCGTCTATTTATAGGTTATATAATAATCGTTGTTATGTGACTTTCTCGTGATACGGACTATGCAAACTGATAAAATATGGATTTATTTAAGTATCGGTGCTTTACGTTAGTGAATTGATTGTGATTTGAAGCTGAAATACTGCGCCGAAATTAACGGACACCTCGGTAAAATTCATTTAAATTTTTTTTTAAAACATAGGGGACATAGACAAACGACGAGCAGTATCAAATTGCACTTTGGTGACTTTGAACTCGGATATCTCAGCGAATTTACCAGGGATCGTAGGAAAAAAAGTATTGTTGGATAGATAATTCATTTCTGCACATGTTAGTATAAGTGTGCATGTAACTGAGATTGTTTCGAACATCTGCTTGACCTCTGAAAAGGAACACCAGCATTTTCCAAAATTTCCCGATCATCTCCTTTATAAATAATTATAATAATAGAGGGCAAACATTAAAAGTGACCAGTTCCTGTGGGCTAACTGTATTTTATTCACCGATAAAATACAGGTACATATTTATTATCTATTAAGTAAACGCAATTTTGACGTTACGTCAATTAGTTCTTACACTAGTTAGTGGAATACGGGAAATATTGAAATGGCGGTTATTACCGTTACGTCTGTTATGCTATAAATACATTTTAAATGAACTTAAGATTTCTCGCTTTCACTGACGCAAACATATTGATCACCGAGTCGACGTCAATGTCCATATCCCGATGAATATGCAATATTCATAACGAGGAAAGTCTATCAAGTTTTATTTTTTCAAGTTTTATTTTATTCAAGGCTCATTAAATGAGCATAATTATGTTGTTTTTATGAAGACAATATGCCAATCTATATAGCAAATTGCATATTTTGGTTTCTTTAGCATTTATTAGCTTACACCAGTAATTAAGTATTCTACTTTTATGTGATATAACAAATTTACATTGCGCAGAAAACAGAACAATAACAAAACTATTTACATAACAGAACTATTTACATAACAATACACATAATCACATAACCATTACACAACCAACCAGCAATCTGTACATGAATGAAATGACTAGAATGAATAATGAGTGAATCCTAATTTACATGTTTAGTAATGTATTTTTGCTATCTAGTTGTTTTTGTTGTTGTTGTTGTTGTTGTTTATAACTAATAAGAAAAGCATATGGAGAATGAGTGTATACATTTATATTACCCAAACTATATATATGTGCAATGTGAATATCTATATGTTTGAGATGAAAGAAACATTTTTTTCTGTCAGTCTTTGAGCAAAACTATATCCAGTTATTTACAAGATTTAAGAATGAGTTAACAAAATCTGGCAAATTTTAATAATGTATTAATATCTTTACTATTCATTAATAGGTCATATTTAACAGAATTTGGATTTTTATAAAAATATTGACCAATATATTTTTTCCTGTCACTTGCAAAGTGTTTACAAATAAATGAGCATTACAAAGTGTACATGTGCGTAGATTTCTTTCTATGCTTAAATGTCTTCCCTTTTCTATAGGCATTTTATGATTCATGCAACCGAATTTACATAAAGTATTAGACAAACCAAATGGCAAAATATTAAAACACTGCTCAGAAACAAACTCTTTCTTATATACTCGGTAAAAAAAGTTTTGGACCAGGGTATATAAAGTCATATAAAAATAAAACTAGTGGGCAAAATTTAAGTATCTTTTTTTAGTAACCAAGGTCTACCCTACCCGGTTAATTTGGTACCGAAACATTAAATTCCAAACAAGATTTGATTTTAAAAATATATCGCGAACTCACAAAGGGTCTGTAAAAAATGTTGCAAAGTCCATTAAAAGTAACAGTTATGGACACATTCGAGTAACCAATAAAAAGATTATTATTTTTTCGCAAACTTTCATTGCAAACGATAATTATTGTTGATTGTTGGTATATTGTGAATTATCAACTGAGATAATAAGGGTTATGGTCGGATGTCAAGGTTCAGCGATCATTGTACGGGTTTTAACACTGCCATGGTCCACAACTTTTTTTACAGAGTATATATATTCTATAGTTTAAACATTTACCTAGACTTTGTATATCACTATACCAAGATTGAACAAACTGATCACTTATGCGACTCTTAACTAATTTTCTAAAATAATCTGGGCTATAAACTTTCTGATCTAACCAGTAATTAGACAGCCCAAGTTCGTTGAGTGACTTTTCAACAAATTGTATCCATGGAAATTTAATTATGTTGTTTTTATGAAGACAATATGCCATTCTATTTAGCAAATTGCATATTTTGGTTTCTTTAGCATTTATTAGTTTACACCAGTAATTAAGTATTCTACTTTTTATGTATAATGAAATCGGAAATATTCCAAGCTCACCATACAACCACGGTGATACAACATACAATTGGGTGTAGTTTGTTTCAAGTTTAGAATAAATTTACAGTATTTAGACTGGAATTGGTCTATAATACATATCTTCTATACCCCAGACCTCTGATCGATCCATACGTAAGTATGGGCACAACCATAGCATCAAAAAAATGTAGTTGCAAATCAAGTGGTAACAACAATTTTCTGGCTTTATTAATTAAGGAATACATAGCTTTTCTTGCTTGGTCCACTAATCTTTTCTTAGTTTGACCAAAATAGCCATTAAATGCAAATTTTACACCAAGATAAGAGAAGCTATCAACAACTTCC
Organism: Cyrtodaria siliqua; assembly: GCA_037043455.1. NCBI lineage: Eukaryota > Metazoa > Mollusca > Bivalvia > Adapedonta > Hiatellidae > Cyrtodaria > Cyrtodaria siliqua. The sequence continues at coordinate 10,282 of JAWPHD010025653.1, forward strand.
AACACATTATCGTCAAAATAAAATTTGGAGGATCTCTCAATCCTCTCCTGCTTTTACAAAATATAATTTTAGTTTTCGTCGAGATCACTCTTTTAAACCCCATGTTTTACAATAAACAGACATACCATTTAATGCTAACAGCAAATCTTCTGCACTTTCAGCTGTAACAACAGTATCATCCGCATAAAGAAGCAGAAAAAGCTTGAAATAAACCACTGGAAATAAACCACTACGCTCTACTAGAGCGTGCGAACGCGGTAGTAGAGCGTGCGAACGCTTTACATTATTTTTTCTGCATGTCACCTTCGGGGCTCCGTAAATGGGAGTAATGCAAAATTACAGCACTCGACATCCCCATGAAAATGAGAGTAATGCAGAAATGACAAATTTTAATTTTGAGAGGATTTATTTAAATAGTGTCAGTTTAAATTGTGTCAATTTATTTAAATATAGTGAATTTAATTAAATTGTTGCACATTTAGTAAAACAAAGGTCCATTTATTTAGAATTCACAAACAACTATTTAAATCAAAACCATTTAGTTAAATCATGAGGATATAATCTAAATCGTAAGGATATACTTTAAATCAAGAGCATTTATTTAAATAGTGTCGATTTATTTAAATTGTGTCAGTTTATTTAGAACCGTCCATGTTAAATACCGAAAAAAAAATGTTTTGAAGCTAAATATTTTATTTTATTTTACAAACGGCGCACCATTGTTCTATTTCATATTTTCAGTCCATTATTTTTTTGAAAAACATCACCAGAACATTGCAAAGAAACATTTTATGCAAATGAAGTTTGCTGCAAAATGTTTACAGTGTAAATGAGGTCTGCGGCAAAGTAGCAGAAAACATCGCCAGAAGATTACAGCTAAAAGTGTTATGCAAATGAAGTGTGCTGAGAAGTTGCCGCACACTTTTACTATGCAGATGAGGTCTGCGGCAAAGTTGCGGTGAACATCACCAGAACCTCATTTGCATATTTGTTTTGCATATTTGTTTGCTGCAACTTTGCTGCATACTTCATTTGCATGGTAAAGATGTACCGCAACTTCGCCGCAAACGCCGCAGAGTTGCAGAGTTGCAGCAAACAGTCGCCGGAAGCCTATGTTTTTGGTAAGGGGGCCTTTTATTATCACTGCTTCAATATTTGTAATTGTTAACGTTTTTTGTGGGGGAAAAAAATTGACTATGTGTACGTCCCATGGCAAGCTAGCGAAAAAAAGTATCGTCCTATGGTTTGTCGCGACAAAAATAGTACCTCTCCCATGCAATTTTGCACCGGTCCCATCCCCCAATAAATATTGCCTTGTCCCTTACATCCGGTGTGTCTTAACAGAAAATGGATATTCCACTGCATGAAAAGACACTTGACAGTGGTTTATCTTTTAACTTTTTCTGATATTATTATAGCGACGGGAAAATAATGTAAATGCAAGAATTAATTCGTTTTTGTTTATTCGGTTGTGCCGGTAGTAAATGGAAAAATCCACGAAGCGCATTTTTTCGGCTTTTATGTGATTTTAAACGCCGGTAGTTAATGGCAAATTTACCATAAAGCACTAACGCGATTCATGGATTACCTACCAGCATTTACTACCGACGTTTAAAACCGCATTAACGCCTAAAAATGCGAAACAATTCTTTAATAAATCAGCACTCATGTATAACTTACCTTGAATAGTGGCGGCCTCATCCATTTCGATGTTAGCGTTAACTGATAAATTCAATTGTTCTAGTGTGCATTCAAGGCGATCAGCGCACGCGCTGCACAATCTTTCCGTTTTTCAAAACCCCACAGGGTTTTGTACTTAAAGTCAGAAATAAAATGTAGTACAATTTGAGTTTTCAGTACTACCATAGGTTTAACTACTTTTATTGGTGAAATATATCAACAGTTAGGAATATATCAAATAATTTATTTGCACTATTCAAATGTATAAAAAAAAAACAGAATGCCGCAAAACAAATAATTGCCGTTTTGTCCCTTTAAATGTATCCTGGTGCGTAACCTAGGTTAGCACACATTGCTGTCCCCCAATGGATATTCTTGTAAATAAAGGGTAATTTTAAGTTTCATTCATTATATTTATATAACTATTTCTCCACACCACAAGAAACCCATTAAGAACTGACTTTCTCACTTGATAATTCGAGCTCCCAGCGGGATTCGAACCCGCAGGAGTGAGAAGCGATAACGTTTTAGACACAGGGTATTCACTATCCCGGCTACGGCGGCAATTTTAGGGTAAGACATCGGGGATAAAAGTGTATCATGTATTAAGATGGATTTAGGAATAGGGCGGACCCGGCGCCCTCATCCTCTAAAATCCCTCAAATATAACCTATGCATGCATGCCGGATTACATGGGGTGCGAACCATTTCTACTGTTAGACATCATTGGTTTTGACATAAATTATACTGGAAACATACAACAGAATTCACTAAACGTCTTGTAGAAAAACATTTACTTTGAAGGCTCCCACCGCCACCCTCCCTTCCACACACAAATACTCAAACCAAAATCTTGAATCTGCATCTGATGTGTACCCTCCTCTCAAAACGTTTTTAATGATCAATTATTCAGGCAAGCCCCTTTCAAACTCAAGCCGAGTCTGGGTGGTTTCATCGAAGACTATATTAAAAAAACAGAGTCTGAAAGGTCGATGCATATGACGTTTATTGTTTGTTTGTATGGTATTTTACGTCATTTTCAACGTCATCATTTTCAACACATGTAAGGTTATATAATTATGATGGTCGATTTTTTTGTGGTGGAGGCTTATATATATTGACAGAAATATAAATAACATTTATTTTTTAATTCGATTTTTTATTAGCTTTTTTGTACACAAATCCCTGTGAGCCTATTAAAACCCAGGTTGTTATACAACTTTGAAATTATTTCGTGCTCAGTATTTAGTCTGAAGTCATAGTCGTTAGTACAGGTCTCATATTCACTGTTGTTTTGGGATAATAGCGGTAAGTCGTTTTTCTAGTGACCTTCTTTATTGTCGGATTATTTCCTAATTATGTTTTTTTTTTGGTAATTTTAATAGTTTCACGGAACATAATGATGATATGTTCGCTTTATGTACAGCACTGTCTCTTTGTAATGTTTGTGAAATCGACACATTTTAGTGTTTTTTGTGAGATTCTGCTTTGACAAAGCCAAAGGCGAGTATTGATAATTTGAAATGATTTTTTCATTAGTTTATAGACGTTTTTAGATTTCATTTGAGTTAATTTAATTGACTTTATTGTATTTAATGTACCGTGTAATAGAAATGTATAAAAAAGTATTGCTGCATTGAAAAGTCTTACAATTTACGCATTTGATCGAGGCACCTAATCGTCATGTATATGGGCACCTAATTTGTTCAGCACTCGACCAAAGTACGATGCGTTTCTTTTTTTCTTCTGATTACTTCATCGGGTGGGTAAGAGTCTCAGAGCAAACATTATACAGAGGCACCGGAAGGAACATTGGGGCGGTGGAAGTAGTGGGTTGGGGATTTCCCCCGAAGATATTTTTTTCGAAATTACCCTGTAAATGACGCATTCTGGTGAATTCTGAGGACATTATCAATCGAAAATGAAATACAAAAGAAGAATTTATACTGTATTATTAATATAATAATAATATTATTTGCATCATCACAAAGTAATAGTATACAAGTACCACTAGTGTATCAATGTCATAAAAAAAAAAGATCATGCGCTTGTCTAATGTCTGCATACATCACACAATGTCATACATGTACTAAAACAATCAAATGGCAAGACGCACAGCTTAAATGGTCATTATGAAGAACGACGGTTAAACACACACAAAGATAAAAGAGATACATGGAAAAAAATACAATACACTGAAAACGGAACCGGTACATGCATCATACTTTCAACCTCGCATCATATAATTAACTCGTTTAATAAATTCACTATTATACAGGCACTCATGTCAGTGATCTTACTGATTATACAGGCACTCATGTCAGTGATCTTACTGATAATTTTCCATTCCCGAGATGTTGAGATTTCACCTTATTTTTTCAGAAAGTTATCAAATTTGTGTTCATCGGTTTTTATCCTCAGATTTTATAGTAAAATAAAAATCTTTGTCAGAATGTATATGAAATGAAAAGACAACTGGACAATATTCAAGATTCGTTTTAAAAAGATATATATTGAATCAGTTTGCATGAATGTGCTTGAAATATGCAGGATTTTAATCGAATCCCACTAATTAATGATTTTACGGGTGTAATTAAGATCGTGTGAATATTCAGTATATACTTAAGGATTACTGATGGCATTGTTTGCGAGCAATAGACATTAGTTAGGACATAGCAAATCTGACATTTGTAAAACTATGTTTAACCAATTTATAAAGCTTATTCCTCGAATACATATTTTTATCAGGCTTTAATGTTAGTTATTTTATTACAAAATATACTATATCCGTTCGTCAGGTCGTACACTATTAAGATTAACATCACTTGCTGACATGTTAATGTGCGATTGTATCATTATTCTACATGTGTATATCAAAATGCAAAGGCTGTATTTATTGTCCCTTGTATACATTTAACAGTTGAATGCTGGGATTTGTACATTTTAAATGTAATTAACCGCAGAACTGTATTCCGAGATTATTAAGAACTGTCGCGTTGCCTACAAGTGATATATAAAAAAAGAAGAATATCTACGTTTTAAAACATTCTAAAAGAACAAGTCAAACATTAAATTGTATAGCGTAATTAACGCCTAAAAGCAGGTAATTGCCGGCTCAAAGCCTGAGAAATGACAGGCCTGTAATGATAAAGGGGCATTAACAAAACAAACATTCCGAGTCAGATAATACATGTATTAGACGTAAATATATTATAAATTAATGGCTTCAATTACTTATATTAACTTCAATATATTATAAATGACTTTAGTAAAAACCTAAACAACCTAACCATGTTCTGCTTCAGCTGATATCTTTTTTATTGCAATGACAAAAGCAGCTACTTATTAGGACAGACAGACAGACAGACAGACAGATTTTTTATTCAGACTTGTACAAAGTACATCGTCTACAGTACATACATATTAGCATGTATGATGTCTTCTTTCTTTCTTTCTTTCTTTATTGTTTCACTCAGGTTACAACATATATGAAATACATGAAATAACAACATGAGGCATAGTACACAAAATATGATGTTATATAACGGGGTAGGGGTACGTGGGATGTAGGTAGAAGAAGTAGCAGGTAAGGGAGAAGTGAGGCTATGTCAACGTATATATACAAGTAAATGGTGAAATATATACAAATGGTATAATTAATCATTTCATTATTATTATTATTATGTAGTATAGTAAATAAGAGTAGGAGGTTGAACTAAGTAATT
>JAWPHD010025654.1:0-15681 GCA_037043455.1 Cyrtodaria siliqua
TAACCTGTTTGAATATGCTTGTAGCCTAAAAAACGGTATTGATTCTGTATTTTCACATTGTAATAGACAAAAGAACAATCTGAATGCAACCATTATCTGCTAAATAACTTGAAAGGACAGGACGCGATGCAACAGGATGCGATAAAATTAGTGGAGATTAATGGGACAAAGTGATTCCTATATTGTTCTGTTAAACAATGCAACGGAGCATGATGGGACAGGATGCAACACGTTGTGACGGACAAAGGATTCCTATATTATTCTGTTAAACAATGCAACGGAGCATGATGGAATTGAATTGAATGTTGTTTAACGGCTCATCAACACAGTACAGGTTATTTAGAGCCGCCCCAGAGAGAGGGGAAGGATACATAGGAATCCGGGAACCTGCCCTACTCTTATTATCGAATAGATTCCTATGGTTCTTTAACGTGCTCGGAGGATAGACCGATACACGGGACCGCCCGGTTTACGTCCCCATCCGACGGACGAGGCTAAGGAAAAGTGTCTTGCCCAAGAACACACCGACGGAACACAGTGGCACTACGGAGGATTGAACCCGGGGCCTCCGGTTACAAATCCGCCGCGCTACCGACTGCGCCACGCCAGCCCTCGGAGCATGATGGGACAGGATGCAACACGTTGTGATGGACAAAGGATTCCTATTTTGTCCCCACTTAATTCTTCGAAGCGGAGGTATAAAAAAGAAAATATGCAACCATTATCTGCTAAATAACAGGACAAACAATTAAAAGCTTAGTGGAATCTTACGTAAAAATTAGTGGAGTGTGTAAGTTTATATAATTAGTGGAGTGTAACCTTGTGTGGTTTACATTATGTATTTTCACATCATACAAACAAAGCAACCATTATCTGTCGAATAATGCAACGGGACACATCGGGTCGTCAACATATGTGGACTTACATCAAAATTAGTGGAGTGTAACCTTGTGAGGTCTTAAAATTAGTAATGTGTAAATTTTATGAGTCTTTCATTATGTATTTTCACGTCGTAAGACAACTAAAGAAAATATGCAACAGTTATTTGTTAAATAACAGGACAATAATTCAAAACTTAATGGAATCTTGTTTAAAATTTAGTGGAGAGTAACCTTAATATGAAGTCTGTATAATTAGTGGAGTGTAACTTCATGTGGTTTTCATTATGTATTTCCAAATCATACCAAAAAGGAAAAGCAAATATGCAACCATTATCTGTTAATTAATGCAACGGGACGTAACGAGACATAACAGACAAAGTGATACCGGTATCCCCCACTCTGAAGCGGGGATAAAATTATTTACGCCCAAACGTGGATGGTGTTTCTTTTTTCTTAATCAGTATATTTGACATATAAACAAGAGCATCAAGAATTGCAGGGCAATGCATAGTCCCCCACCGGCCCAGACAAACATTTTCCAGACATTTTCTATGATGGAGGTCAAAGATCAAGGTCAAGGTCACAATGACCTTATTTTGGTACGTGACACACCGCTATCCCAAGATGTATTCACATACCAAGTTTGGTATCTCTAAGTGTTATAGTATTGAAAATACGGTCCGGCCAAGCATTTTCTGACAGAGGTCACAGGTCAAGGTCACAATGACCTTATTTTGGTACGCGACACACCGCTATCCCAAGATGTATTCACATACCAAGTTTGGTATCTCTTAGTGTTATAGTATTGAAAAAACGGTCCGGACAAGCATTTTCTACGACAGAGGTCACAGGTCAAGGTCACAATGACCTTATTTTGGTATGCGACACAACACTATCCCAAGATGTATCCACATACCAAGTTTGGTATTTCAAAGTCTTATAGTATTGAAAATATGGCCCGGGCAAGCATTTTCGGAATGTTTTCTATGACAGAGGTCACAGGTCAAGGTCTCTGTGACCTTTTTTTGGTATGCGACACATGCGACACATGGCTATCCCAAGATGTATTCAAATATCAAGTTTGGTATCTCTAAGTGTTATAGTATTAAAAATATGAAATAGTTTGGTACAGAAAACTCGACTCGTCTAGTTTTGGATGCATAAATAATTTATATTTATTCATGATGTTTTCTATTTAATTACACTTTCATTTAATCAATACATAACTGCTATCAATATGAACCCCATGTGAATTAATAGTGAGGATTTAACAACAACAATACACCCAGTCATCGTGTTTTAGTCCACTTTTTAACATGTTCATAAATAATAATTCAATCAAACTCAATATGCGGCTATTTTAATGCATGTGCACATTTTAAGGAAAGCAAAGCACATTATGAGGGGTTTCTCTTGTACTTGAACTGGCACCAGTTTATCTTTCAGATTGTCTCCAGCCCTTTAAACATCATAATGGACTGGTTAACAAGAAATTTCACCAATAAGTGCCAAATGCCCCTGAAAATTTTAACTCATTTAACCTTTGACCTCCAAGTGTGAACTTGGCCTTTGAGGTACGAACCCGATTATTGCACACTTTCTCATTGCGGTTAACATTTTTAAAGTTTCATGGAAATCTTTCAGTTCTTTCAAAGTTATAGCTGCGACATGTGTGTTTCAGACGGACGGACGGATGGTGTGATTACAATATTCTCTTCGGGGCATAAAAAGCAGATACCACAATGTTTGATACATTGCTGATATTTTATTACATATAAGTATGAACAATTATTCCATCATAACAACTATTTAAAACCATATTTACTTGTCCGAAACATCACCATGGTAAAATGCAAGTACATATACATACTACATGAAACATTGTTCAATGAATGAATGAATGGTGTTTTACGGCGCTTCGATACATAAATAGGTCATACTGAGCGCAAAAACTGATGAAAGATGGAAATAAATTGAATAGAATTGGGGTTTTAAGGCCACCAACACATGAAAGGTTATATGGCGCCTAAGAGGAATGAACATGCCAGGCTCATCCTCCATGTACATCAAGATAAAATATGGAGAATAGGCTTCTCACCTGCAGAACTGCAGAGTTGCTGCAAATTCTATTGTAGGCACTCCATGAAGAAATGAATTAGTAATTAAAAATTAATGTAAATGTATAAAGATAAAACTATTTACAAATAAGGGATGATATGGTAGTTATATAAACTATGTATATTTGTAAATCAACAAATGCCCGTCAACGGGTGTGTAAACAAGTAAATATATATAAGAACATGATTATTATAATGATTTATAAAGTCTGATTTCTTTCAGGAAATCTAAAACGAGACTAAAATCTATAGTATCAAATAACAAATAACTCTTTCATAGTATTAACTGTGTAAAGTACCGTTGCCGCACATTTCAACAAGATATGTTTAACTGTTAACGTTACAAAACAGGTTAACATTGTTCAAATACATACTTGAAAAGATACACAATTAAAACGGTCAATTAAATCATTTTAGAATTATTTTATTATTAGAGTTTTGTGTTTCTGGGTTTCAATAACCTCATTACTCAATGTTCAGTAACCTCAGTATGTTCTAAGAATGTAATGAGCTTTAAATGAACTGGTTTCATTGGTCCAATTTTTATCACTGAACCTATCGGAATGCTTCATTCATGTTTTTATTTGGTTGTTTCTATCATGACATCACTTTCTGGTATTATGACATCGCACCCTGGTATAATGACATCACGTCATGCTATTATGAGTCTTTCAATTGCTGTGAGAAACAGATTAAAACTGTTTGTATCACTTGTTGAGTAATGAATTTCTAGAAACCAAGAATCACAAAATTCTAAAAATAAAATAATTCTAAAATAATTTAATAGACTGTTTTAAATGAATTAAATTGGGTTTTATGATGCAATAACATAACAAGAGCACTGCCAACGGAGCAGACGCTCCACTTTAGTGAAATTACAATTGATAAACAAGGTTTCCATCAATTACATACAAGCTTTAACCAAGATCTCTAAGTATAAAAGGGGCCATACTTTTGTTATAATAAAACATGGGCTTTACAAGATGCCAAATACATGTGTGAAGTTTCAATCCATTATGTAAATTACTTTTGGAGATGCAAGCTTACAAACTTTAACCTAATTTTCAAAGAATAAAAGCGACCATAATTTTGTTAGAATAAAAGCAAGAGTTATAGAACCTGGCTCTGTGGTGTTGTCCAATGATGCTGAATGCATGTGTGAAGTTTTAATCCATTATGTAAAGTACTTTGTGAGATACAAATTTACATACAAACTTTAACCAAATTTCTTAAGTACAAGAGGGGCCATCATTTTGTTTAAATAGATGCAAGAGTTATAGAACCACCTGGCTCTGTGGTGTTGTGTTATGACGCCCAATGAAGATGTAATCTATTATGTTAAGTTCTTTGCGAGATACAAGCTTGCATACAAACTTTAACCAAGTATAAAACGGGCCATAATTCAGTCAAAACAAGATGCTAAAAGTATGCAGAGCAATTTTTTAGCAACAGTGACCTTGACATTGACCATAAATGCAATCCCAAACCTACACACCAAGTTTCAGGCCAATATCTCATTCCTAAGTAAAGTTAATGAGCAGAAACAGCTGTTCTATTTTTAGTAACAGTAACAGTGAACTTGACCTTGAACCCAGTGACCCCAAATGCAATCCCAAGCTTCCTTTTCAAATAAGCTACCTACCCATAAAATTTCATTACAATATCTCATTCCTAAGCAAAGTTATTGAGCGGGAACCATTTTTCTATTTTAGTAACACTGACTTTGACCTTGATCTCAGTGACCCCATATGCAATCCCAAGCTTCCCTTTTCATATAAGCTTAGTACCTACCGTACCCATAAAGTTTCATTCCAATATTTCATTCTTAACTAAAGTTATTGAGCAGAAACCATTTTTCTTTATTTAGTACCAGTATATTTTGGGTGTTTTTTTACAAGTTCTGTTGCCACAGCAACCGCAATTTTTGACATATTATATATAATTTTTGTAAACAAAGCTGGTGATAAAAAAAAAAAAGAAGCAAATTTATATGATGGGAATATACTTTTATAGGTTATCCAGAATCGTTATTTCAATGGAAAGGGACATAATTTTAAAATTACTTTTTTTTATTAATTAAACCCAACTGAATTGAATTGGGTTTTAAGGCGCACCAACTCATGAAAGGTTATATCACTTATACGGCATCTACTAGAAATGAAAGTGCCAGGCTCATCCTCCATTTACGATTTTTTTTAATGTTTTTTGTTTGAGAATAACAATCGTTTGTAAACACATTTCAACGGTTTCATTCAACAATGGCAGAATGGGGTATTCTTGTCAATGCCAAACATTAAATTTGTTCAAAGCAATACGTTTGTATAATGAAATAACTTGTTTTTAATATAGGGGAGGTAATTCTGATACTTTGATTAGAAAGTAATAAACTAACACACTTTTATGACTGAATTTGGTTTTAAGGCGCACCAACACCAGAAAGGTTATATGGCACCTAACAGGAATGAACGTGCCAGACTCATCCTCCATTGTTTGTTTGTATGGTGTTTTACGTCACTTTCAGCACATGTAAGGTTATATACGACGGTCAAATTTTTTTGTGGTGGAGGCAGACCACCCAATTTTCCTGGGTACAACCAGTACTGTACACCTCCCGCCATTCATAATCAAGATAAACTAGAGATTGTTTTAAGTAAAAACAGATGTCTCCCCCCCTGGTGAAAATGCCATTAATCCACAAAAAAATCTTTCACATGGAACACAAAGATAGTATGCGAAACTAGACCTGGTACTGAACATCCTTGCCAAATTAGTTTCGTTGAAATCCAGCTAGGAGTTCAGGAGAACTGGAATATGATTATGTATTAAAACCTTTGAAGGGCCATAACTCTGCCAAAAATCATTTAACCAGAACACAGCGATGATAGGCTTGGTTCAGTTTCGTTGTCCGGCTAGCGGTTTAGGTGAACTAGTCGGGGGGGAAAAAGTTGTTATTAAAACATCTGAAGGGCCATAACTCTGCCAAAAATCATTCAACCGGAACAAGGCGATGACATGCGCAATAAGACTTGGTACTGATCATCATTGCCAACTGTTGTTGAAATCTGGACGGGTTAAGGAAAACTAGTCAGGACAAAGTTTGTGTATTAAAACCTTCAAAGGGCCATAACTCTGCTGAAAATCACTTAACTGGAACATCGATATGCACAACTAGGCTTGGTACAGATCATCCCTGCAAAGTTTCGTTGAAATCTGGCCAGGGGTTCAGGAGAACTAGTCCGGATGACGTACAGACAACAGACAGGAAACAATATGTCTCCCCTCCACAAAGTGGGGGATACATAACTAGGTCACTCTTATGTAGCATGCATGCTCATATGTAGAGTAAGATTTTCCTCATCAGCAGCTTCCGTGCCACATACCTGGCACGTGCATGTTTTATTATGCTAAATAGCTGTCTGTATCATTGAACGTCCTCTCGCACAAAATGACAGGTGTTAATTTTCTCCACAAACGTCGACATGATTCCACTGTGAACGGTCATGTGATGAGCGAGCTGGCAAGTAGATGGGAATGCTTTGGCACAGATATGACACTGATACGGTTTCTCTCCAGTATGAAGACGCACATGGTTTTTCAGATGGCAATTTACAGAAAAGGTTTTATCACAAAAGTTGCAAGCATACGGTTCTCTCGAGTATGTGTACGCATGTGGGTAGATCTCGCGCCCCAGTCTACGAACCACACTCATTGCATTTATATGGCTTCTCCCCAGTGTGTATGCGAATGTGGTTCTTTAATGCAGATGATTCCGTAAATCCCTTTCCACAAATGCCACACATATGTGGTTTCTCACCAGTGTGTATTAGCATATGTCTGACGAGGACATTTTTTCGTGTGTATAGCTTTTGACAAAAGTCACACTGGAATGAGCGTTCCTGGGTATACACAACGCTTCTTGTAATTTAAATGTCGTGTCGCAGGAAGAGCAATCAAATGGTTTCTGTTCCGAGTGAATGGTAATGTGCTTCTTCAAATTGCCATTAAATGAGAACTTCATGTCACACACGTGGCATGTGTACGGCTTTTCTCTATTATGCATACGCATGTGACTTCGAAGATCAGAGTTCAGTTCAAAACTTTCACCACACAGGTGACATAATTTGGGTTTCTCAACTATTGTCATTTTTTATAAATGAGGCTATTGGCAGCTAACTTTTTGGTAGTTCAGAAAGTCAGGAATAAGCTAGAATAACAGCGTTGTGTTCAGTGGAATAATCAGGTGACCTGGACGCATGGCTGGGTTACATCAATGTTCAGATGGCGTACCAGTTGATCTGAAACAAAGATATGAAATATACCAATACGTATTTTTTTTAATAAATACTACAGATGATTGAAATGTTAAAGGGGTGCACAGCAATCTTGATATTAGATCTCTAGCTCTTGCAGTTTTAAGTTTTCCCTACCTAGGTCACCATTTGAACAAACTTGGTAAAGGACCATAAGCCTATGCTTCATGCAATATATGAGGTTAGATCTGATTTGAATGGTGTTTAACATCATATTCCAGCCCATTTTATGACATTTGACGTGATTTTTAGTGGTGAAGGCAGATCACCCCTGGTCCCACTTATTTCAGGGTAGAACCAGTACTCACTGTATACCTCCTGCCCTCCGTATAAGACTAAGAATCGACTCTTTCAGCTCCATGCATGGTTTCGGAGAAATCTGAATGGAATGTTGTTTAATGCCTCTCAACACATTGTAGGTTATTTATAGCAGCCCCAGAGAAAGGATAAAAAGGAATCCAGGAACCTGCCCTACTCTTACCAACAAATATACTCCTACGGTCAAAGATAGCTGTGATAATCATCTCTATTACGGTTTTATATTCTGTACCTACCAGGAGCTTTGACACAGTCATAGCTCTTACGGTTTTATATTCTGTACCTACTACGGAGCTTTGACACAGAAGTCATAGCTCTTACGGTTTTATACTCTCTACATACCAGGAGCTTTGAAACAGAAGTCATAGCTCTTACGGTTTTAAATTCTGTTCCTACCATGGAGCTTTGATACAGAAGTCATAGCTTTTACAGTTTTATATTCTGTACCTGCCACGGAGCTTTGACACAGAAGTCATAGCTCTTACGGTTTTATATTCTGTACCTACCACGGAGCTTTGACACAGAAGTCATAGCTCTTACGATTTTATAATCTGTACCTACCAGGAGCTTTGACACAGAAGTCATAGCTCTTACGGTTTTATACTCTGTACATACCAGGAGCTTTGACACAGAAGTCATAGCTCTTACGGTTTTATATTCTGTATCTACCACGGAGCTTTGACACAGAAGTCATGGATCTTACGGTTTTATACTCTGTACCTACCATGAGCCTCGACACAAAAGTCATAGCTCTTACGGTTTTATATTTTGAACCTACCAAGAGCTTTGACACAGAAGTCAGCTCTTACGGTTTTATACTTTGTACATACCAGGAGCTTTGACACAGAAGTCATAACTCTTACGGTTTTATATTCTGTACCTACCACGGAGCTTTGACACAGAAGTCATAGCTCTTACGGTTTTATATTCTGTACCTACGTGTACTACAGAGCTTTGACACAGAAGTCATAGCTCTTACAGTTTTATATTCTGTACCTACCATGGAGCTTTGACACAGAAGTCATAGCTCTTACGATTTTATATTCTGTACCTACATGTACCACTGAGCTTTGACACAGAAGTCATAGCTCTTATGGCTTTAACCTCTGTACATACCAGGAGCTTTGACACAGAAGTCATAGCTCTTATGGTTTTATATTTTGTACCTATAATGGAGCTCATAGCTTACGGTTTTATTTTCTGTACCTACCACGGAGCTTTGACACAGAAGTTATAGCTCTTACGGTTTTATATTCTGTACCTACATGTACTACGGAGCTTTCACACGGAAATCATAGCCATTACGGTTTTATATTCTGTATCTACCATGGAGCTTTGACACAAAAGTCATAGCTCTTAGTTTTATATTCTGTACCTACCACGGAGCTTTGACACAGAAGTCATAGCTCTTACAGTTTTATATTCTGTACCTACCATGGAGCTTTGACACAGAAGTCATAGCTCTTACGGATTTATATTCTGTACCTACATGTACTACGGAGCTTTGATACAGAAGTCATAGCCCTTACGATTTTATATTCTGTATCTACCATGGAGCTTTGACACAAAAGTCATAGCTCTTAGTTTTATATTCTGTACCTACCACGGAGCTTTGACACAGAAGTCATAGCTCTTACGGTTTTATATTCTGTACCTACCAGGAGCTTGACACAGACGTCATAGCCCTTACGGTTTCATATTCTGTACCTACCAGGAGCTTCGACACAGAAGTCGTAGCTCTTACGGTTTTATATTCTGTACCTACTACGGAGCTTTGACACAGAAGTCATAGTTCTTACGGTTTTATACTCTGTACATACCAGGAGCTTTGACACAGAAGTCATAGCTCTTACGGTTTTATATTCTGTACCTACCACGGAGCTTTGACACAGAAGTCATAGCTCTTACGGTTTTATATTCTGTACCTACATGTACCACGGAGCTTTGACACAGAAGTCATAACTCTTACGGTTTTATATTCTGTACCTTCCAAGGAGCTTTGACACAGATGTCATAGCTCTTACGGTTTAAAACTCTGTACATACCAGGAGCTTTGACACAGAAGTCATAGCTCTTACGGATTTATATTCTGTACCTACATGTACTACGGAGCTTTGACACAGAAGTCATAACTCTTATGGTTTTATATTCTGTACCTACCACGGAGCTTTGACACAGAAGTCATAGCTCTTACGGTTTTATATTCTGTATCTACATGTACCACTGAGCTTTGACACAGAAGTCATAGCTCTTACGGTTTTATACTCTGTACATACCAGGAGCTTTGACACAGAAGTCATAGCTCTTATGGTTTTATATTCTGTACCTACCATGGAGCTCATAGCTCTAACGGTTTTATATTCTGTACCTACCACGGAGCTTTGACACAGAAGTCATAGCTCATACCATTTTATATTCCATACCTACATGTACTACGGAGCTTTCACACAGAAGTCATAGCTCTTACGGTTTTATATTCTGTACCTACCACGGAGCTTTGACACAGAAGTCATAGCTCTTATGGTTTTATATTCGGTACCTACATGTACTACGGAGCTTTCAGACGGAAGTCATAGCTCTTACGGTTTTATATTCTGTACCTACCACGGAGCTTTGACACAGAAGTCATAGCTTTTACGGTTTTATATTCTGTATGTACCTACCATGGAGCTTTGACACGGAAGTCATAGCTCTTACGGATTTATATTCTGTACCTACATGTACTACGGAGCTTTCACACAGAAGTCATAGCTCTTACGGTTTTATATTCTGTATCTACCATGGAGCTTTGACACAAAAGTCATAGCTCTTAGTTTTATATTCTGTACCTACCACGGAGCTTTGACACAGAAGTCATAGCTCTTACGGTTTTATATTCTGTACCTACCAGGAGCTTTGACACAGAAGTCATAGCTCTTATAGTTTTATATTCTGTACCTACCACGGAGCTTTGACACAGAAGTCATAGCTCTTACGGTTTTATATTCTGTACCTACATGTACCACGGAGCTTTGACACAGAAGTCTTAACTCTTACGGTTTTATATTCTGTACCTTCCAAGGAGCTTTGACACAGATGTCATAGCTTTTACGGTTTTATATTCTGTACCTACCATGGAGCTTTGACACAGAAGAGCATGTAGCACCACTCCCTCTGCCATTCTTGGCAACATTTCTGAATACATCTCTCAATGTCAGTATAAACATCATCCTATTTCAATAGCTTAAATCTTTATACCACATATCCATGCATAAAACTAAGTTCCTAAATTAATACGAAACAAGATTTAAGATGAGAGAACAAAAATGTCAGAAAATATAGTTGTTTAAAAAATTTACTGGATTGGCACTGGTGAAATTAATGCACGAATATGTGGTATTTTAAAAAGGTTATGTCAGAGATGTAATAAATTTATTAGTTTCTATCTTTGGTTCATTCAATTCAAATGGTTCATATACCTGGCTGTTGTTTACAGTTTCTGCAGGCATTGTGTGCTATCTTCAGAATTAAACCTCGTCGGAAAGTGTGGAAGGATGTTTATTTCTTGCATACCGGACAAGGATATCCGTCATTTTACCATTTTACCGGGGCTAGATAGTTCCATCTCACCCTAGGGTCGAGATAAAATTCACGCGCGCCAACATCCGGTATGCAGGAAAACATGCAAAACGTAAGTAGCTGGCGGCGTCAACGCACAACATGTCTCAGATACGCAAGAAAAAGAATCTATCATGGCCCATATGAAAAAAATTCTTAACAAAATACTAATCCTGCATTAATAAAATACTAACAAAACACTCTTTAGTATTTTGTTAGAGTGTTTTATTAGTATCACATTTAATGAAACATCAATTCTTTACTTTTTAGAAAAATGTTTTATTGATGTTTCATTAACTTAGAAAATGGTAAAGATGTTTTGATAGTGTTTCATTAGTCTTAAACATTAAGTTGGAGTATAGCATTAGTGTTACATTAGACTTCTCTTTGTGTAAAAGTACAGAATTAGTGTTTCATTAGACTTCTCTTTATGTAAGAGTACAGCATTAGTGTTGCATTAAACTTATATTCATGTAAGAATACAGTATTAGTGTTACATTGCACTTGAGAATAAAAACAGATGTGGCATTACTTTAGCACTTTGAGCGCTTTATTATCTTCATGCTGAAATCTAAGCCGCATAATACATAGTCACTAAGACAAATGAATATATATATATTTAATTGTGGATTTATTCATTTATGTGACAAGGTATTTGTTTGTTTGTTTGATGTTTTACGTCATTTTTCGACACATATCTCTAGATGAAGCAGTTTCCATGGAAATCCATAGATTCTATGGAAGTTGGAATGGAATTGGATGGAATTTCATAGATTTCCGTGAAATCTTAAAAAAAATCAATCGTACCATTTTTCCATGGATTTTATCTGACATCAGGAAACATTGCCATGGATTTCCATGGTAAAATGAAAAATGCCATGGAAAGTTGGAGAAAATAAATGATGGAAAATAGCATGGAAAATAACAAACATTTTGGGGGATGGAAATCAATGGAAAAAGTGGACTTGAAGAATTTTCTCGATAAAACCAGGGAGTATGCTCCCTGATAAAACAAGTGTGCGCTTTAACAAATTACGTTGAAAATAATACTGGAAAATGAAACTAGCAGATGTAATGCTAATTATTATTTGTTCTATGATGGGGACGTAAACCGGGCGGTCCCGTGTATCGGTCTTTCCTCAGAGCATGTTAAAGAACCATAGGAATCAATTCGATAATAAGAGTAGGGCAGGTTCCCGGATTCCTATGTATCCTTCCCCTCTCTCTGGGGCGACTCTAAATAACATATACTGTGTTGATGGCTGAGCCGTTAAACAACATTCAGTGTATTTGTTCTATGACTTCCACACATCCATATGAATCAAAATATTTAAACAGTAGATATTTATAAATTATAATATAAAAATAAGTCTGCAATTAAAATTAAATTAATATAAAACTTATTTCATTGTCACATTTTGGGATTCTGTTTATGACATTACAATTGATAATAGTTAGAAAGAATACATTTTTAGTGAGATGCAGTTATTTAAATTAAATATTTAGTAGATTTGCAGAAATAAATTATATTGACCTATTAACAATGAAGATGTATATCATTTGACATTTTATCCAAATGTTCAATTCAGCATTGTGATAAGCCCATAATGAATGTTTAATTAACCAGAGCTAATATGTAGATTCATAGTTTCCTATTTAACAGATGATCCCCCATTAACTTGGAGCTGATCATTAAGTCACTGAGAACGCTTGCAGGAATATAGACTTGCCACAGTACCACTTTATTTACTGTAGGGCACAGTTTGATTCATCAATTGCATGAGTAATGTTAAAGGAGGCAAGACATATCTTTGTCAATATTAAAAGAATATTTTAATATACTAATTCAGTCATATATAAGTATTACTGTAGATAGAGTATGGTACATCCCGATGTTGAATCAACCAACAAGATGGGACCATACTCTGTTTGTTTTGTAGCACGTCCATTTCAGTTGTCCTGATTCCTTTATAATTGTTGCCAGTCTCCCAACCTTTCTAACATGAAATGTCTAGATATATAACGCTAAACAGATGTTGGGGAACTTAGGGGGAACTGACCATCCATTATCCATCTGGCATTATATGTAGTATATGGCAGCTCAGAATAAAAACCTGCAAACCCTACAAATTGCCTCTAACTCAACTCTAGGTGTGGATTGGTTTACATTTAGCAGTTCGGATTTGAAAAACTGAAAATGTATACAAAGCTAGTTATGGAGAAACATGTGCACTTTAGGATTTTTAAACTTGAATTACAGAATGTAGCACTTAATGTAAATTAGTTGAAGACCTGCATGCATGGTTACAATGAAAAACAAATGGTGGAACATAAAAAACTATAATGAAACATTTAATGCATTGATGGATTTTAAACTCAACCAGAAACACAGGCAGGAATTAAAGAACACTATTTTGTGATTATTCAGGTAAGTAACTTACTTTAAACCTCTACTACTATTAATATTACATTATGGCAAGACATTCTTCTTTTATGTTTATATGGTTGCTAATTGAGAAAGCTCTGAAATTAATTGTTTACTTAGTTGTTTTATGAGCTAATTTCTTTACTGAAGTTAATGTTTCATCTGATTCGTGCATATATATTCATCTGTATGTCTTATATAAGAACAGTGATAAAGTAGAACTCATGCTAATTTAAATTTCTTTCAGCTGATCAAATTAAAGATAACTCCTGCTGATTATTTCTGACAGTTGCACAACATTGAAGTTTACATCAGGACAATGATTAATTTGATTTCTTATCACATAATGGTAAGTATAATGTTTGTTTGAATAATCTTTTGTATGTACTTAAAAAAAACTTGTATGACAAGATGTGAACTTAAGGTGTTGATAACATAATAGTTGACTATATGTAATTTGATGAATTTACTGTTTTATGACAGTGGTTATAATTTACTCTTAATATATGTTCCTTAGATACTTTATACCAATACCATACCAAACTATAAATTATTAGAACTCAAATAATTATGCCAAAAGTGTAATAGCATGACAGTTTAACAATTACAAATAATACTTTAAAGCTGTATATTTATACATTTTGAATGCTTTATTAACAAAAATATTATAAATTCATAACAACTATTAACATAAAACTATTTACATTAACTTTCAGGGTTTGAGATCTAGACAACAGTCTTCAAGTTGAATGGAAGAATGGACAGTGAAAATGGATTTACCATTGGATGCAAAACTGTTTATTATTATTTTTCACAATATATTTTTTCCACTAATGCTGTAACAGTCAAAACTCCACATGAGTTGAAGAGATAGGCTTGTGACTGTCTTAAGTAAAAGAGACATACAAGGATAACACATTATTTCAAGCAGTTCTTAATGTAATGTCTACCAGTAGGTTGTGTTCAGTTTTTTAATTGTCTTAAATTTTATTCATTTTTTCCCTCAAAGGACCAAGGTCACTCTTAGGGTCAGAGGTCACACATGTTTTGGGGGCATTTGTCAATTATTGACATTTTCTCTCCTTTGTTTATTGTTTTGATGGGTGTTATACACAAAGTCAAACTGTATACTCAAAATTGTGAAAGTTCTGACTATTTTTTTTACCGATTTTGTGTGTGTTTTGTTAAATATATATTTTTTGTATTAAATTTTGTTAGTGTTTTATTAGTATTTTGTTAAAAGTATTCTATATGTGTTTTGCTGAACAGTTAATTGAATTGAATGTTATTTAACGCTCATCAACACAGTATAGGTTATTTAGAGCCGCCCCAGAGAGAGGGGAAGGATAAATAGGAATCCGGGAACCTGCCCTTCTCTTATTATCGAATAGATTCCTACGGTTCTTTAACGTGCTCGGAGGATAGACCGATACACAGGACCGCCCGGTTTACGTCTCCATCCGACGGACGAGGCTAAGGGAAAGTGTCTTGTCCAAAAAACACACCGACGGAACTCAGTGGCACCACGGAGGATTGAACCCGGGGCCTCCCGGTTACAAATCCGCCGTGCTACCAACTGCGCCACACCAGCCAAACAGTACATCATTAGTGTTTTGTTAACAGTGTTTCATTGATGTTTTGTTAAGTGTTGCATTGATGTTTTGTTAACAGTGTTGCATTGATGTTTTGTTAACAGTGTTGCATTGATGTTTTGTTAGGAGTCTTTTATTAGTGTTTTGTTTCAGTATTTTATTGGTGTTTTGTTAATATTCAGATTTCAGTACAGTATTAGTATTTTGTTATTTAACAGTGTTTTATTGGTGTTTTGTTAATAGTGTTTTGTTAGTGTTTTATTAGTATTTTGTTAACCTCATTGCATGTCATTTGTGATACTAATTCTGTACTAATAAAATACTAGTATAGCATTCATGTTTTGTTATAGTGTTTTGTTACCCCTTTTTTTTCATATGGGGGGTATTCGATGAAGATAGGGAATTCCAACCTGAGGTATCAGTGTTTTATCGGTAGGCGAG
>JAWPHD010025655.1:0-15660 GCA_037043455.1 Cyrtodaria siliqua
TATTCCGTTCTTACACGTACATATTCCGTTCTTACACGTACATATTCCGTTCTTACACATATATATTCCGTTCTTACGCATATATATTCAGTTTTTAAACATATATATTCAGTTCTTACATATATATCTTCAGTTCTTACGCATATATATTTAGTTCTTACGCATATATATTCAGTTCTTACGCATATATATTCATTTCTTACACATATATGTTCAGTTCTTACACATATATATTCCGTTCTTACATTTACATATTCCGTTCTTACACATATATATTCCGTTCTTACACGTACATATTCAGTTCCTATGCATATATATTCAGTTCTTACACATATATGTTCAGTTCTTACACATATATATTCAGTTCTTACACATATATTCCGTTTTTACACATATATATTCCGTTCCTACACATATATATTCTGTTCTTACACATATATATTCCGATCTTACACATATATATTCAGTTCTTACAGATATATATTCAGTTCTTACGCATATATATTCAGTTCTTTCGCATATATATTCATTTGTTACACATATATGTTCAGTTCTTACACATATATATTCCTTTCTTACACGTACATATTCCGTTCTTACACATATATATTCCGTTCTTACACATATATATTCAGTTCTTACACATATATATTCACTTCTTACACTTACATATTCCGTTCTTACACATATATATTCCGTTCTTACACGTACATATTCAGTTCCTATGCATATATATTCAGTTCTTACACATATATGTTCAGTTCTTACACATATATATTCAGTTCTTACACATATATTCCGTTTTTACACATATATATTCCGTTCTTACACATATATATTCTGTTCTTACACATATATATTCCGATCTTACACGTATATATTCCGTTCTTACACATATATATTCCGTTCTTACACATATATATTCCGTACTAACACATATATTCCGTTCTTACGCATATATATTCCGTTCTTTCGCATATATATTCAGTTTTACGCATATATATTTAGTTCTAACGCATAAATATTCAGTTCTTACGCATATATATTCAGTTTTACGCATATATGTGTAGTTCTAACACATAAATATTCATTTCGTACACATATATATTCCGTTCTTACACATATATATTCTGTTTTTACACAAATATATTCAGTTCTTACACATATATATTCAGTTCTTACGCATATATATTCCGTTCTTACACATATATATTCCGTTCTTACGCATATATATTCTTACACATATATTCCGTTCTTACACATATATATTAAGTTCTTACACATATTTTTTCCGTTCTTACACATATATTCCGTTCTTACGCATATATATTCAGTTCTTACGCATATATATTCCGTTCTTACGCATAAATATTCAGTTCTTACGCATATATATTCAGTTCTTACGCATATATATTCATTTCTTACACATATATGTTCAGTTCTTACACATATATATTCCGTTCTTACACGTACATATGCCGTTCTTACACATATATATTCCGTTCTTACACGTACATATTCAGTTCTTACGCATATATATTCAGTTCTTACACATATATATTCAGTTCTTACACATATATATTCAGTTCTTACACATATATATTCAGTTCTTACACATATATTCCATTTTTACACATATATATTCCGTTCTTACACATATATATTCTGTTCTTACACATAACGATCTTACACGTATATGTTCCGTTCTTACACATATATATTTCGTTCTTACACATATATATTCCGTACTAACACATATATTCCGTTCTTACGCATATATATTCCGTTCTTTCGCATATATATTCAGTTTTACGCATATATATTCAGTTCTTACGCATAAATATTCCGTTCTTACGAATATATATTCAGTTTTTACGCATATATGTGCAGTTCTTACACATATATATTCAGTTCTTACACATATATATTCCGTTCTCACACATATATATTCCGTTCTTACACATATATATTCCGTTCTTACACATATATATTCAGTTCTTACATATATATATTCACTTCTTACACATATATATTCAGTTTTTACACATATATATTCCGTTCTTACACATATATATTCCGTTCTTACACATATATATTCCGTTCTTACACGTACATATTCCGTTATTACGCATATATATTCAGTTCTTACGCATATCTATTCAGTACTTACACATATATATTCAGTTCTTACAGATATATATTCAGTTCTTAAGCATATATATTCAGTTCTTACGCATATATATTCAGTTCTTTCTCATATATATTCAGTTCTTACGTATATATATTCCGTTCTTACACATATATATTCAGTTCTTACAGATATATATTCAGTTCTTACGCATATATTTTCAGTTCTTTCGCATATATATTCATTTGTTACACATATATGTTCAGTTCTTACACATATATATTCCTTTCTTACACGTACATATTCCGTTCTTACACATATATATTCCGTTCTTACACATATATATTCAGTTCTTACACATATATATTCACTTCTTACACATATATAATCAGTTCTTACACATATATATTCCGTTCTTACACATATATACACATATATATTCCGTTCTTACACATATATATTCCGTTCTTACACGTACATATTCCGTTCTTACCAAATTTATTCCGTTCTTGCACATATATATTCCGTTCTTACGCCTATATATTCAGTTCTTACACATATATATTCAGTTCTTACACATATATATTCAGTTCTTACAAATATATATTCAGTTCTTTCACATATATATTCAGTTCTTACACATATACATTCAGTTCTTACACATATATATTCCGTCTTTACACATAAATATTCCGTTCTTACACATATATATTCAGTTCTTACAAATATATATTCAGTTCTTACACATATATATTCAGTTCTTACACATATATATTCCGTTCTTACACGTACATATTCAGTTCCTATGCATATATATTCAGTTCTTACGCATATATATTCAGTTCTTTCTCATATATATTCAGTTCTTACGTATATATATTCCGTTCTTACACATATATATTCAGTTCTTACAGATATATATTCAGTTCTTACGCATATATATTCAGTTCTTTCGCATATATATTCATTTGTTACACATATATGTTCAGTTCTTACACATATATATTCCTTTCTTACACGTACATATTCCGTTCTTACACATATATATTCCGTTCTTACACATATATATTCAGTTCTTACACATATATATTCACTTCTTACACTTACATATTCCGTTCTTACACATATATATTCCGTTCTTACACGTACATATTCAGTTCCTATGCATATATATTCAGTTCTTACACATATATGTTCAGTTCTTACACATATATATTCAGTTCTTACACATATATTCCGTTTTTACACATATATATTCCGTTCTTACACATATATATTCTGTTCTTACACATATATATTCCGATCTTACACGTATATATTCCGTTCTTACACATATATATTCCGTTCTTACACATATATATTCCGTACTAACACATATATTCCGTTCTTACGCATATATATTCCGTTCTTTCGCATATATATTCAGTTTTACGCATATATATTTAGTTCTAACGCATAAATATTCAGTTCTTACGCATATATATTCAGTTTTACGCATATATGTGTAGTTCTAACACATAAATATTCATTTCGTACACATATATATTCCGTTCTTACACATATATATTCTGTTTTTACACAAATATATTCAGTTCTTACACATATATATTCAGTTCTTACGCATATATATTCCGTTCTTACACATATATATTCCGTTCTTACGCATATATATTCTTACACATATATTCCGTTCTTACACATATATATTCAGTTCTTACACATATTTTTTCCGTTCTTACACATATATTCCGTTCTTACGCATATATATTCAGTTCTTACGCATATATATTCCGTTCTTACGCATAAATATTCAGTTCTTACGCATATATATTCAGTTCTTACGCATATATATTCATTTCTTACACATATATGTTCAGTTCTAACACATATATATTCCGTTCTTACACGTACATATTCCGTTCTTACACATATATATTCCGTTCTTACACGTACATATTCAGTTCTTACGCATATATATTCAGTTCTTACACATATATTCCATTTTTACACATATATATTCCGTTCTTACACATATATATTCTGTTCTTACACATAACGATCTTACACGTATATGTTCCGTTCTTACACATATATATTTCGTTCTTACACATATATATTCCGTACTAACACATATATTCCGTTCTTACGCATATATATTCCGTTCTTTCGCATATATATTCAGTTTTACGCATATATATTCAGTTCTTACGCATAAATATTCCGTTCTTACGAATATATATTCAGTTTTTACGCATATATGTGCAGTTCTTACACATATATATTCAGTTCTTACACATATATATTCCGTTCTCACACATATATATTCCGTTCTTACACATATATATTCCGTTCTTACACATATATATTCAGTTCTTACATATATATATTCACTTCTTACACATATATATTCAGTTTTTACACATATATATTCCGTTCTTACACATATATATTCCGTTCTTACACATATATATTCCGTTCTTACACGTACATATTCCGTTATTACGCATATATATTCAGTTCTTACGCATATCTATTCAGTACTTACACATATATATTCAGTTCTTACAGATATATATTCAGTTCTTAAGCATATATATTCAGTTCTTACGCATATATATTCAGTTCTTTCTCATATATATTCAGTTCTTACGTATATATATTCCGTTCTTACACATATATATGCAGTTCTTACAGATATATATTCAGTTCTTACGCATATATATTCAGTTCTTTCGCATATATATTCATTTGTTACACATATATGTTCAGTTCTTACACATATATATTCCTTTCTTACACGTACATATTCCGTTCTTACACATATATATTCCGTTCTTACACATATATATTCAGTTCTTACACATATATATTCACTTCTTACACATATATAATCAGTTCTTACACATATATATTCCGTTCTTACACATATATACACATATATATTCCGTTCTTACACATATATATTCCGTTCTTACACGTACATATTCCGTTCTTACCAAATTTATTCCGTTCTTGCACATATATATTCCGTTCTTACGCCTATATATTCAGTTCTTACACATATATATTCAGTTCTTACACATATATATTCAGTTCTTACAAATATATATTCAGTTCTTTCACATATATATTCAGTTCTTACACATATACATTCAGTTCTTACACATATATATTCCGTCTTTACACATAAATATTCCGTTCTTACACATATATATTCAGTTCTTACAAATATATATTCAGTTCTTACACATATATATTCAGTTCTTACACATATATATTCAGTTCTTAGACATATATATTCCGTTTTTACACATATATATTCCGTTCTTACACATATTTAATCCGTTCTTACACATATATATTCCGTTCTTACACGTATATATTCCGTTCTTACACATATATTTTCCATTCTTACACGTATATATTCCATTCTTACACATATATTCCGTTCTTACGCATATATATTCAGTTCTTACGCATATGTATTCAGTTTTACGAATATATATTCAGACCTTACACATATATATTCAGTTCTAACACATATATATTCAATTGTTACGCATATATATTCAGTTCTTACGCATATATGTTCAGTTCTTATGCATATATATTCAGTTTTACGCATATATATTCAGTTCTAACACATATATATTCCGTTCTTACACATATATATTCCGTTCTTAAACATATATATTCCTTTCTTACACATATATATTCCGTTCTTACACGTATATATTTTGTTCTTACACATATATATTCCGTTTTACACATATATATTCCTTTCTTACACGTATACATTCCATTCTTACACGTATATATTCCGTTTTTACACATATATATTCCGATCTTACACGTATATATTCAGTTCTTACACATATATATTCCGTTCATACACATATATATTCCGTTATTACACATATATATTCCGTTCTTACACATATATATTCAGTTCTTACACATATATATTCACTTCTTACACATATATATATATTCAATTGTTACGCATATATATTCAGTTCTTACGCATATATGTTCAGTTCTTACGCATATTTATTCAGTTTTACGCATATATATTCAGTTCTTACACATATATATTCCGTTCTTACACATATATATTCCGTTCTTACACATATATATTCCTTTCTTACACATATATATTCCGTTCTTACACATATATATTCCGTTCTAACGCATAAATATTCCGTTTTTACACATATATATTCCGTTCTTACATGTATATATTTTGTTCTTACACGTATATATTCCGTTTTACACATATATATTCCTTTCTTACACGTATATATTCCATTCTTACACGTATATATTCCGTTCTTACACATATATATTCCGATCTTACACGTATATATTCAGTTCTTACACATATATATTCCGTTCTTACACATATATATTCCGTTCTTACACATATATATTCCGTTCTTACACATATATATTCCGTTCTTACACATATATATTCAGTTCTTACACATATATATTCCGTTCTTACACATATATATTCCGTTCTTACACATATATATTCAATTCTTACACATATATATTCACTTCTTACACATATATATTCCATTCTTATACATATATATTCCGTTCTTACACATATATATTCCGTTCTTTCACGTACATATTCCGTTCTTACACATATATATTCCGTTCTTACACATATATATTCCGTTCTTACGCATATATATTCAGTTCTTTCGCATATATATTCAGTTCTTACGCATATATATTCCGTTCTTACACATATATATTCAGTTCTTACAGATATATATTCAGTTCTTACGCATATATATTCAGTTCTTACGCATATATATTCAGTTCTTTCGCATGTATATTCATTTGTTACACATATATGTTCAGTTCTTACACATATATATTCCTTTCTTACACGTACATATTCCGTTCTTACACATATATATTCCGTTCTTACACATATATATTCCGTTCTTACACATATATATTCACTTCTTACACATATATAATCAGTTCTTACACATATATATTCCGTTCTTACACATATATACACATATATATTCCGTTCTTACACATATATATTCCGTTCTTACACGTACATATTCAGTTCTTACGCAAATATATTCAGTTTTAAGCATATATATTCAGTTCTTACACATATATATTCCGTTCTTACACATATATATTCCGTTCTTACACATATTTATTCCGTTCTTACACATATTTATTCCGTTCTTACACATATATATTCCATTCTTACACATATATATTCCGTTCTTACACATATATATTTCGTTCTTACACATATATATTCAGTTCTTACACATATATATTCCGTTCTTATACATATATATTCCGTTCTTACACATATATATCCCGTTCTTACACGTACATATTCCGTTCTTACAAATATATATTCCGTTCTTACACATATATATTCCGTTCTTACGCATATATATTCAGTTCTTACCACATATATATTCCGTTCTTACGCATATATAGTCAGTTCTTACGCATATATATTCAGTTCTTACGTATATATATTCATTTCTTACACATATATATTCCGTACTTACACATATATATTCCGTTCTTACACATATATATTCAATTCTTACACATATATATTCACTTCTTACACATATATATTCCGTTCTTATACATATATATTCCGTTCTTACACATATATATTCCGTTCTTACACGTACATATTCCGTTCTTTCACGTACATATTCCGTTCTTACACATATATATTCCGTTCTTACACATATATATTCCGTTCTTACGCATATATATTCAGTTCTTTCGCATATATATTCAGTTCTTACGCATATATATTCCGTTCTTACACATATATATTCAGTTCTTACAGATATATATTCAGTTCTTACGCATATATATTCAGTTCTTACGCATATATATTCAGTTCTTTCGCATATATATTCATTTGTTACAGATATATGTTCAGTTCTTACACATATATATTCCTTTCTTACACGTACATATTCCGTTCTTACACATATATATTCCGTTCTTACACATATAAATTCCGTTCTTACACATATATATTCACTTCTTACACATATATAATCAGTTCTTACACATATATATTCCGTTCTTACACATATATACACATATATATTCCGTTCTTACACATATATATTCCGTTCTTACACGTACATATTCAGTTCTTACGCAAATATATTCAGTTCTTACGCATATATATTCAGTTCTTACACATATATATTCCGTTCTGACACATATATATTCCGTTCTTACACATATTTATTCCGTTCTTACACATATTTATTCCGTTCTTACACATATATATTCCATTCTTACACATATATATTCCGTTCTTACACATATATATTTCGTTCTTACACATATATATTCAGTTCTTACACATATATATTCCGTTCTTATACACATATATTCCGTTCTTACACATATATATCCCGTTCTTACACGTACATATTCCGTTTTTACAAATATATATTCCGTTCTTACACATATATATTCGGTTCTTACGCATATATATTCAGTTCTTACACATATATATTCTGTTCTTACGCATATATAGTCAGTTCTTACGCATATATATTCAGTTCTTACGTATATATATTCATTTTCTTACACATATATATTCCGTACTTACACATATATATTCCGTTCTTACACATATATATTCAGTTCTTACGCATATCTATTCAGTACTTACACATATATATTCAGTTCTTACAGATATATATTCAGTTCTTAAGCATATATATTCAGTTCTTACGCATATATATTCAGTACTTTCGCATATATATTCAGTTCTTACGTATATATATTCCGTTCTTACACATATATATTCAGTTCTTACAGATATATATTCAGTTCTTACGCATATATATTCAGTTCTTTCGCATATATATTCATTTGTTACACATATATGTTCAGTTCTTACACATATATATTCCTTTCTTACACGTACATATTCCGTTCTTACACATATATATTCCGTTCTTACACATATATATTCACTTCTTACACATATATATTCACTTCTTACACATATATAATCAGTTCTTACACATATATATTCCGTTCTTACACATATATACACATATATATTCCGTTTTTACACATATATATTCCGTTCTTACACGTACATATTCCGTTCTTACACATATTTATTCCGTTCTTGCACATATATATTCCGTTCTTACGCCTATATATTCAGTTCTTACACATATATATTCAGTTCTTACACATATATATTCAGTTCTTACAAATATATATTCAGTTCTTTCACATATATATTCTGTTCTTACACATATATATTCAGTTCTTACACATATATATTCCGTCTTTACACATAAATATTCCGTTCTAACACATATATATTCAGTTCTTACAAATATATATTCAGTTCTTACACATATATATTCAGTTCTTACACATATATATTCAGTTCTTACACATATATATTCCGTTTTTACACATATATATTCCGTTCTTACACATATTTAATCCGTTCTTACACATATATATTCCGTTCTTACACGTATATATTCCGTTCTTACACATATGTATTCAGTTTTACGAATATATATTCAGACCTTACACATATATATTCAGTTCTTACACATATATATTCAATTGTTACGCATATATATTCAGTTCTTACGCATATATGTTCAGTTCTTATGCATATATATTCAGTTTTACGCATATATATTCAGTTCTAACACATATATATTCCGTTCTTAAGCATATGTATTCAGTTTTACGAATATATATTCAGACCTTACACATATATATTCAGTTCTTACACATATATATTCAATTGTTACGCATATATATTCAGTTCTTACGCATATATGTTCAGTTCTTATGCATATATATTCAGTTTTACGCATATATATTCAGTTCTAACACATATATATTCCGTTCTTACACATATATATTCCGTTCTTAAACATATATATTCCTTTCTTACACATATATATTCCGTTCTTACTCATATATATTCCGTTCTTACTCATATATATTCCGTTCTTACACGTATATATTTTGTTCTTACACATATATATTCCGTTTTTACACATATATATTCCTTTCTTACACGTATATATTCCATTCTTACACGTATATATTCCGTTTTTACACATATATATTCCGATCTTACACGTATATATTCAGTTCTTACACATATATATTCCGTTCATACACATATATATTCCGTTCTTACACATATATATTCCGTTCTTACACATATATATTCAGTTCTTACACATATATATTCACTTCTTACACATATATATTCAGTTCTTACACATACATTCCGTTCTTACGCATATATATTCAGTTCTTACGCAAATATATTCAGTTCTTACGCATATATATTCAGTTCTTACACATATATATTCCGTTCTTTCACATAAATATTCAGTTCTTACGCATATGTATTCAGTTTTTCGAATATATATTCAGACCTTACACATATATATTTAGTTCTTACACATATATATTCAATTGTTACGCATATATATTCAGTTCTTACGCATATATGTTCAGTTCTTACGCATATTTATTCAGTTTTACGCATATATATACAGTTCTTACACATATATATTCAGTTCTTACACATATATATTCCGTTTTTACACATATATATTCCGTTCTTACACATATTTAATCCGTTCTTACACATATATATTCCGTTCTTACACGTATATATTCCGTTCTTACACAGATGTATTCAGTTTTACGAATATATATTCAGACCTTACACATATATATTCAGTTCTTACACATATATATTCAATTGTTACGCATATATATTCAGTTCTTACGCATATATGTTCAGTTCTTATGCATATATATTCAGTTTTACGCATATATATTCAGTTCTAACACATATATATTCCGTTCTTAAGCATATGTATTCAGTTTTACGAATATATATTCAGACCTTACACATATATATTCAGTTCTTACACATATATATTCAATTGTTACGCATATATATTCAGTTCTTACGCATATATGTTCAGTTCTTATGCATATATATTCAGTTTTACGCATATATATTCAGTTCTAACACATATATATTCCGTTCTTACACATATATATTCCGTTCTTAAACATATATATTCCTTTCTTACACATATATATTCCGTTCTTACTCATATATATTCCGTACTTACTCATATATATTCCGTTCTAACACGTATATATTTTGTTCTTACACATATATATTCCGTTTTTACACATATATATTCCTTTCTTACACGTATATATTCCATTCTTACACGTATATATTCCGTTTTTACACATATATATTCCGATCTTACACGTATATATTCAGTTCTTACACATATATATTCCGTTCATACACATATATATTCCGTTCTTACACATATATATTCCGTTCTTACACATATATATTCAGTTCTTACACATATATATTCACTTCTTACACATATATATTCAGTTCTTACACATACATTCCGTTCTTACGCATATATATTCAGTTCTTACGCAAATATATTCAGTTCTTACGCATATATATTCAGTTCTTACACATATATATTCCGTTCTTTCACATAAATATTCAGTTCTTACGCATATGTATTCAGTTTTTCGAATATATATTCAGACCTTACACATATATATTTAGTTCTTACACATATATATTCAATTGTTACGCATATATATTCAGTTCTTACGCATATATGTTCAGTTCTTACGCATATTTATTCAGTTTTACGCATATATATACAGTTCTTACACATATATATTCCGTTCTTACACATATATATTCCGTTCTTACACATATATATTCCTTTCTTACACATATATATTCCGTTCTTACACATATATATTCCGTTCTAACGCATAAATATTCCGTTCTTACACATATATATTCCGTTTTTACATGTATATATTTTGTTCTTACACGTATATATTCCGTTTTACACATATATATTCCTTTCTTACACGTATATATTCCATTCTTACACGTATATATTCCGTTCTTACACATATATATTCCGATCTTACACGTATATATTCAGTTCTTACACATATATATTCCGTTCTTACACATATATATTCCGTTCTTACACATATATATTCCGTTCTTACACATATATATTCCGTTCTTACACATATATATTCAGTTCTTACACATATATATTCCGTTCTTACACATATATATTCCGTTCTTACACATATATATTCCGTTCTTACACATATATATTCAGTTCTTACACATATATATTCACTTCTTACACATATATATTCAGTTCTGACACATATATATTCCGTTCTTACGCATATATATTCAGTTCTTACGCAAATATATTCAGTTCTTACGCATATATATTCAGTTCTTACACATATATATTCCGTTCTTACACATATATATTCCGTTCTTACACATATTTATTCCGTTCTTACACATCTTTATTCCGTTCTTACACATATATATTCCATTCTTACACATATATATTCCGTTCTTACACATATATATTTCGTTCTTACACATATATATGCAGTTCTTACACATATATATTCCGTTCTTATACATATATATTCCGTTCTTACACATATATATTCCGTTCTTACACGTACATATTTCGTTCTTACAAATATATATTCCGTTCTTACACATATATATTCCGTTCTTACGCATATATAGTCAGTTCTTACGCATATATATTCAGTTCTTACGTATATATATTCATTTCTTACACATATATATTCCGTACTTACACATATATATTCCGTTCTTACACATATATATTCAATTCTTACACATATATATTCACTTCTTACACATATATATTCCGTTCTTATACATATATATTCCATTCTTACACATATATATTCCGTTCTTACACGTACATATTCCATTCTTTCACGTACATATTCCGTTCTTACACATATATATTCCGTTCTTACACATATATATTCCGTTCTTACGCATATATATTCAGTTCTTTCGCATATATATTCAGTTCTTACGCATATATATTCCGTTCTTACACATATATATTCAGTTCTTACAGATATATATTCAGTTCTTACGCATATATATTCAGTTCTTACGCATATATATTCAGTTCTTTCGCATATATATTCATTTGTTACACATATATGTTCAGTTCTTACACATATATATTCCTTTCTTACACGTACATATTCCGTTCTTACAAATATATATTCCGTTCTTACACATATATATTCCGTTCTTACGCATATATATTCAGTTCTTACACATATATATTCTGTTCTTACGCATATATAGTCAGTTCTTACGCATATATATTCAGTTCTTACGTATATATATTCATTTTCTTACACATATATATTCCGTACTTACACATATATATTCCGTTCTTACACATATATATTCAATTCTTACACATATATATTCACTTCTTACACATATATATTCCGTTCTTATACATATATATTCCGTTCTTACACATATATATTCCGTTCTTACACATATATATTCCGTTCTTACACGTACATATTCCGTTCTTTCACGTACATATTCCGTTCTTACACATATATATTCCGTTCTTACTCATATATATTCCGTTCTTACACGTATATATTTTGTTCTTACACATATATATTCCGTTTTTACACATATATATTCCTTTCTTACACGTATATATTCCATTCTTACACGTATATATTCCGTTTTTACACATATATATTCCGATCTTACACGTATATATTCAGTTCTTACACATATATATTCCGTTCATACACATATATATTCCGTTCTTACACATATATATTCCGTTCTTACACATATATATTCAGTTCTTACACATATATATTCACTTCTTACACATATATATTCAGTTCTTACACATACATTCCGTTCTTACGCATATATATTCAGTTCTTACGCAAATCTATTCAGTTCTTACGCATATATATTCAGTTCTTACACATATATATTCCGTTCTTTCACATAAATATTCAGTTCTTACGCATATGTATTCAGTTTTTCGAATATATATTCAGACCTTACACATATATATTTAGTTCTTACGCATATATGTTCAGTTCTTACGCATATTTATTCAGTTTTACGCATATATATACAGTTCTTACACATATATATTCCGTTCTTACACATATATATTCCGTTCTTACACATATATATTCCTTTCTTACACATATATATTCCGTTCTTACACATATATATTCCGTTAAAACGCATAAATATTCCGTTCTTACACATATATATTCCGTTCTTACATGTATATATTTTGTTCTTACACGTATATATTCCGTTTTACACATATATATTCCTTTCTTACACGTATATATTCCATTCTTACACGTATATATTCCGTTCTTACACATATATATTCCGATCTTACACGTATATATTCAGTTCTTACACATATATATTCCGTTCTTACACATATATATTCGGTTCTTACACATATATATTCCGTTCTTACACATATATATTCCGTTCTTACACATATATATTCAGTTCTTACACATATATATTCCGTTCTTACACATATATATTCCGTTCTTACACATATATATTCCGTTCTTACACATATATATTCAGTTCTTACACATATATATTCACTTCTTACACATATATATTCAGTTCTGACACATATATATTCCGTTCTTACGCATATATATTCAGTTCTTACGCAAATATATTCAGTTCTTACGCATATATATTCAGTTCTTACACATATATATTCCGTTCTTACACATATATATTCCGTTCTTACACATATTTATTCCGTTCTTACACATATTTATTCCGTTCTTACACATATATATTTCGTTCTTACACATATATATGCAGTTCTTACACATATATATTCCGTTCTTATACATATATATTCCGTTCTTACACATATATATTCCGTTCTTACACGTACATATTTCGTTCTTACAAATATATATTCCGTTCTTACACATATATATTCCGTTCTTACGCATATATAGTCAGTTCTTACGCATATATATTCAGTTCTTACGTATATATATTCATTTCTTACACATATATATTCCGTACTTACACATATATATTCCGTTCTTACACATATATATTCAATTCTTACACATATATATTCACTTCTTACACATATATATTCCGTTCTTATACATATATATTCCATTCTTACACATATATATTCAGTTCTTACACGTACATATTCCGTTCTTTCACGTACATATTCCGTTCTTACACATATATATTCCGTTCTTACACATATATATTCCGTTCTTACGCATATATATTCAGTTCTTTCGCATATATATTCAGTTCTTACGCATATATATTCCGTTCTTACACATATATATTCAGTTCTTACAGATATATATTCAGTTCTTACGCATATATATTCAGTTCTTACGCATATATATTCAGTTCTTTCGCATATATATTCATTTGTTACACATATATGTTCAGTTCTTACACATATATATTCCTTTCTTACACGTACATATTCCGTTCTTACACATATATATTCCGTTCTTACACATATATA
>JAWPHD010025656.1:0-15653 GCA_037043455.1 Cyrtodaria siliqua
TATATTCAGTTCTTACTCATATATATTCAGTTCTTACACATATATATTCCGTTCTTACACGTACATATTCCGTTCTTACACATATATATTCCGTTCTTACACCTATATATTCCGTTCTTACACATATATATTCCGTTCTTACACGTACATATTCCGTTCTTACACATATATATTCCGTTCTTACACATATATATTCCGTTCTTAAACATATATATTCCGTTCGTACACGTACATATTCCGTTCTTACACATATGTATTCCGTTCTTACGCATATATATTACGTTCTTACGCATATATATTCAGTTCTTACGCATACATATTCAGTTCTTACACATATATATTCAGTTCTTAAAAATATATATTCCGTTCTTACACTTATATATTCAGTTCTTACACATATATATTCACTTCTTACACGTATATATTCAGTTCTTACACATATATATTCCGTTCTTACACATATATATTCCGTTCTTACACTTATATATTCAGTTCTTACACATATATATTCACTTCTTACACGTATATATTCAGTTCTTACACATATATATTCCGTTCTTACACATTTATATTCCGTTCTTACACATATATATTCCGTTCGTTCACGTACATATTCCGTTCTTACACATATATATTCCTTTCTTACGCATATATATTCCGTTCTTACGCATATATATTCAGTACTTACGCATACATATTCAGTTCTTACACATATATATTCCTTTCTTACGCATATATATTCAGTTCTTACGCATATATATTCATTTCTTACACATATATGTTCAGTTCTTACACATATATATTCCGTTCTTAAACGTACATATTCTGTTCTTACTCAAAAATATTCCG
The DNA here is from genome assembly GCA_037043455.1 of Cyrtodaria siliqua. NCBI lineage: Eukaryota > Metazoa > Mollusca > Bivalvia > Adapedonta > Hiatellidae > Cyrtodaria > Cyrtodaria siliqua. Next base: position 850 of record JAWPHD010025656.1, read on the forward strand.
TTCTTACACATATATATTCAGTTCTTACACATATATATTCACTTCTTACACATATATATTCAGTTCTTACACATATATCTTCCGTTCTTACACATATATACACATATATACTCCGTTCTTACACATATATATTCCGTTCTTACACGTACATATTCCGTTCTTACTCATATATATTCCGTTCAAACGCATATATATTCAGTTCTTACACATATATATTCAGTTCTTACACATATATTTAGTTCTTACACATATATATTCCGTTCTTACATATATATATTCCGTTCTTACACATATATATTCCGTTCTTACACATATATATTCCGTTCTTACACATATATATTTAGTTGTTACATATATATATTCCGTTCTTACGCATATATATTCTTACACATATATTCCGTTCTTACACATATATACACATATATATTCCGTTCTTACACATATATATTTAGTTCTTACGCATATATATTCAGTTCTTACGCATATATATTCATTTCTTACACATATATGTTCAGTTCTTACACATATATATTCCGTTCTTACACGTACATAATCCGTTCTTACACATATATATTCAGTTCTTACACATATATATTCCGTTCTTACACGTACATATTCCGTTCTTACACATATATATTCCTTTTTTACACATATATATTCAGTTCCTACACATATATATTCACTTCTTACACATATATAATCAGTTCTAACACATATACATTCCGTTCTTACACATATATATTCCGTTCTTTCACGTACATATTCCGTTCTTACACATATTTATTCCGTTCTTAGGCCTATATATTCAGTTCTTACACATATATATTCAGTTCTTACATATATATTCAGTTCTTACAAATATATATTCATTTCTTACACATATATATTTAATTCTTACACATATATATTCAGTTCTTACACATATATATTCCGTTTTTACACATATATATTCCGTTCTTACACATATATATTCCGTTCTTACACATATATATTCCGTTTTTACACGTATATATTCCGTTCTTACACATATATATTCCGTTCTTACACGTATATATTCCATTCTTACACATATATTCCGTTCTTACGCATATATATTCCGTTCTTTCGCATATATATTCAGTTTTACGCATACATATTCTGTTCTTACGCATATATATTCCGTTCTTACGCATATATATTCAGTTCTTTCACATATATATTCAGTTCTTACACATATATATTCACTTCTTACACATATATATTCACTTCTTACACATATATATTCAGTTCTTACACATATATATTATCCGTTCTCACACATATATACACATATATATTCCGTTCTTACACATATATATTCCGTTCTTACACGTACATATTCTCCGTTCTTGCACATATATATTCCGTTCTTACGCATATATATTCCGTTCTTACGCATATATATTCAGTTCATACGCATATATATTCAATTCTTACACATATATATTCAGTTCTTACAAATATATATTCAGTTCTTACACATAGATATTCAGTTCTTACACGTATATATTCCGTTCTTACACATACATATTCCGTTCTTACACATATACAGTCAGTTCTTACACATATATATTCCGTTCTTACACATATATATTCCGTTCTTACACATATATTCCGTTCTTACACGTATATATTCCGTTCTTACACATATATTCCGTTCTTACACATATATATTCCGTTCTTACAAATATATATTCAGTTCTTACGCATATATATTCCGTTCTTACACATATATATTCCGTTCTTACACATATATATTCAGTTCTTACACATATATATTCCGTTCTTACACATATATATTCCGTTCTTACACATATATATTCTTACACATATATTCCGTTCTTACGCATATATATTCAGTTCTTACGCATATATATTCAGTTCTTACGCATATATATTCAGTTCTTACACATATTTATTCAGTTCTTACACATATATATTCAGTTCTTACACATATATATTCAGTTCTTACACATATATATTCCGTTCTTACACATATATATTCAGTTCTTACACATATATATTCCGTTCTTACACATATATATTCCGTACTTACACATATATATTCAGTTCTTACACATATATATTCCGTTCTTACGCATATATATTCCGTTCTTTCGCATATATATTCAGTTTTACGCATATATATTCTGTTCTTACGCATATATATTCCGTTCTTACGCATATATATTCAGTTCTTTCACATATATATTTAGTTCTTACACATATATATTCCGTTCTTACACATATATATTCAGTTCTTACACATATATATTCACTTCTTACACATATATATTCCGTTCTTACACATATATTCCGTTCTTACACATATATATTCCGTTCTTACAAATATATATTCAGTTCTTACGCATATATATTCCGTTCTTACACATATATATTCCGTTCTTACACATATATATTCAGTTCTTACACATATATATTCCGTTCTTACACATATATATTCCGTTCTTACGCATATATATTCTTACACATATATTCCGTTCTTACGCATATATATTCAGTTCTTACGCATATATATTCAGTTCTTACGCATATATATTCAGTTCTTACACATATTTATTCAGTTCTTACACATATATATTCAGTTCTTACACATATATATTCAGTTCTTACACATATATATTCCGTTCTTACACATATATATTCAGTTCTTACACATATATATTCCGTTCTTACACATATATATTCCGTACTTACACATATATATTCAGTTCTTACACATATATATTCCGTTCTTACGCATATATATTCCGTTCTTTCGCATATATATTCAGTTTTACGCATATATATTCTGTTCTTACGCATATATATTCCGTTCTTAAGCATATATATTCAGTTCTTTCACATATATATTTAGTTCTTACACATATATATTCCGTTCTTACACATATATATTCAGTTCTTACACATATATATTCACTTCTTACACATATATATTCCGTTATTACACATATATTCCGTTCTTACACATATATATTCCGTTCTAAAACATACATATTCCGTTCTTACACGTACATATTCCGTTGTTTCACATATATATTCCTTTGTTACTCATATATATTCCGCTCTTACGCATATATATTCAGTTCTAACTCATATATATTCCCTTCTTACAAATATATATTCAGTTCTTACACATATATTCCGTTCTTACACATATATACACATATATATTCCGTTCTTACACATACATATTCCGTTCTTACACGTACATATTCCGTTCTTACACATATATATTCCGTTCTTACACATATATATTCCGTTCTTAAGCATATATATTCAGTTCTAACTCATATATATTCAGTTCTTACACATATATATTCAGTTCTTACAAATATATATTCAGTTCTTACACATATATATTCAGTCCTTACACATATTTATTCAGTTCTTACACAAATATATTCCGTTCATACACATATATATTCCGTTCTTACACATATATATTCCGTTCTTACACGTATATATTCCGTTCTTACACATATATATTCCGTTCTTACACATATATATTCAGTTCTTACACATATATATTCACTTCTAACACATATATATTCCGTTCTTACACATATATATTCAGTTCTTACAGATATATATTTAGTTCTTACGCATATATATTTAGTTCTTACGCATATTTATTCAGTTCTTACGCATATATATTCATTTCTTACACATATATGTTCAGTTCTTACACATATATATTCCGTTCTTACACGTACATATTCCGTTCTTACACATATATATTCCGTTCTTACACATATATATTCCCTTCTTACGCATATATATTCAGTTATTACACATATATATTCCGTTCTTACACGTATATATTCCGTTCTTACACATATATATTCCGTTCTTACACATATATATTCAGTTCTTACACATATACTCCGTTCTTACGCATATATATTCCGTTATTTTGCATATATATTCAGTTTTCGCATATATATTCAGTTCTTACGCATATATATTCAGTTCTTACGCATATATATTCAGTTCTTACGCATATATATTCAGTTCTTACGCATATATATTCAGTTCTTACACATATATATTCAGTTCTTACGCATATATATTCTGTTCTTACACATATATATTCCGTTCTTACACGTATATATTCCGTTCTTACACATATATATTCCGTTCTTACACATATATATTCCGTTCTTACACATATATTCCGTTCTTACACATATATATTCCCTTCTTACGCATATATATTCAGTTATTACACATATATATTCCGTTCTTACACATATATATTCAGTTCTTACACATATATATTCACTTCTTACACATATATATTCCGTTCTTACACATATATTCCGTTCTTACACATATATATTCCGTTCTTACAAATATATATTCAGTTCTTACGCATATATATTCCGTTCTTACACATATATATTCCGTTCTTACACATATATATTCAGTTCTTACACATATATATTCCGTTCTTACACATATATATTCCGTTCTTACGCATATATATTCTTACACATATATTCCGTTCTTACGCATATATATTTAGTTCTTACGCATATATATTCAGTTCTTACGCATATATATCCAGTTCTTACACATATTTATTCAGTTCTTACACATATATATTCAGTTCTTACACATATGTATTCAGTTCTTACACATATATATTCCGATCTTACACATATATATTCAGTTCTTACACATATATATTCCGTTCTTACACATATATATTCCGTACTTACACATATATATTCAGTTCTTACACATATATTTTCCGTTCTTACGCATATATATTCCGTTCTTTCGCATATATATTCAGTTTTACGCATATATATTCTGTTCTTACGCATATATATTCCGTTCTTAAGCATATATATTCAGTTCTTTCACATATATATTTAGTTCTTACACATATATATTCCGTTCTTACACATATATATTCAGTTCTTACACATATATAGTCACTTCTTACACATATATATTCCGTTATTACACATATATTCCGTTCTTACACATATATATTCCGTTCTAAAACATACATATTCCGTTCTTACACGTACATATTCCGTTGTTTCACATATATATTCCTTTGTTACTCATATATATTCCGCTCTTACGCATATATATTCAGTTCTAACTCATATATATTCACTTCTCACAAATATATATTCAGTTCTTACACATATATTCCGTTCTTACACATATATACACATATATATTCCGTTCTTACACATACATATTCCGTTCTTACACGTACATATTCCGTTCTTACACATATATATTCCGTTCTTACACATATATATTCCGTTCTTAAGCATATATATTCAGTTCTAACTCATATATATTCAGTTCTTACACATATATATTCAGTTCTTACAAATATATATTCAGTTCTTACACATATATATTCAGTCCTTACACATATTTATTCAGTTCTTACACAAATATATTCCGTTCATACACATATATATTCCGTTCTTACACATATATATTCCGTTCTTACACGTATATATTCCGTTCTTACACATATATATTCCGTTCTTACACATATATATTCAGTTCTTACACATATATATTCACTTCTTACACATATATATTCCGTTCTTACACATATATATTCAGTTCTTACAGATATATATTTAGTTCTTACGCATATATATTTAGTTCTTACGCATATTTATTCAGTTCTTACGCATATATATTCATTTCTTACACATATATGTTCAGTTCTTACACATATATATTCCGTTCTTACACGTACATATTCCGTTCTTACACATATATATTCCGTTCTTACACATATATATTCCGTTCTTACACATATATATTCGGTTCTTACACATATATATTCCCTTCTTACGCATATATATTCAGTTATTACACATATATATTCCGTTCTTACACGTATATATTCCGTTCTTACACATATATATTCCGTTCTTACACATATATATTCCGTTCTTACACATATACTCCGTTCTTACGCATATATATTCCGTTATTTTGCATATATATTCAGTTTTCGCATATATATTCAGTTCTTACGCATATATATTCAGTTCTTACGCATATATATTCAGTTCTTACGCATATATATTCAGTTCTTACGCATATATATTCAGTTCTTACACATATATATTCAGTTCTTACGCATATATATTCTGTTCTTACACATATATATTCCGTTCTTACAAGTATATATTCCGTTCTTACACATATATATTCCGTTCTTACACATATATATTCCGTTCTTACACATATATTCCGTTCTTACTCATATATATTCCGTTATTTTGCATATATATTCAGTTTTACGCATATATGTTCAATTATTACGCATATATATTCAGTTCTTACACATATATATTCAGTTCTTACACATATATATTCAGTTCTTACGCATATATATTCCGTTCTTACGCATATATATTCCGTTCTTACGCATATATATTCAGTTCTTACACATATATATTCAGTTCTTACACATATATATTCAGTTGTTACACATATATATTCCGTTCTTACACATATATATTCCGTTCTTACACGTACATATTCCGTTCTTACGCATATATATTTCGTTCCTACGCATATATGTTCAGTATTACGCATATATATTCAGTTCTTACGCGTATATATTCCGTTCTTACACATATATATTCAGTTCTTACGCATATATATTCTTACACATATATTCCGTTCTTACACATATATATTCCGTTCTAACGCATATATATTCCGTTCTTACACATATATATTTAGTTCTTACACATATATATTCAGTTCTTACACATATATATTCAGTTGTTACACATATATATTCCGTTCTTACACATATATATTCCGTTCTTACACGTACATATTCCGTTCTTACGCATATATATTTCGTTCTTACGCATATATGTTCAGTATTACGCATATATATTCAGTTCTTACGCGTATATATTCCGTTCTTACACATATATATTCCGTTCTTACGCATATATATTCTTACACATATATTCCGTTGTTACACATATATATTCCGTTCTAACGCATATATATTCCGTTCTTACACATATATATTCCGTTCTTACACGTATATATTCCGTTCTTACACATATATATTCTGTTTATACACATATATATTCCGTTCTAAGACATATATATTACATTCTTACGCATATATATTCAGTTCTTACACATATATATTCAGTTCTTACACATATATATTCCGTTCTTACGCACATATATTCCGTTCTGACGCATATATATTCAGTTATTACGCATATATATTCCGTTCTTACACATATATATTCCGTTCTTACATATATTTTCCGTTCTTACGCATATATATTCCATTCTTTCGAATATATATTCAATTTTACGCATATATATTCAGTTCTTACGCATATATATTCAGTTCTTACGCATATATATTCAGTTCTTACACATATATATTCAGTTCTTACACATATATATTCAGTTCTTACGCATATATATTCCGTTCTTACACATAAATATTCCGTTCTTACGCATATATATTCTTACACATATATTCCGTTCTTACACATATATATTCAGTTCTTACACATATATATTTAGTTCTTACACATATATATTCCGTTCTTATGCATATATATTCAGTTCTTACGCATATATATTCCGTTCTTAAACATATATATTCAGTTCTTACACATATATGTTCCGTTCTTACACATATATATTCACTTCTTACACATATATATTCCGTTCTTACACATATATATTCCGTTCTTACACATATATATTCCGTTCCTACACATTTATATTCCGTTCTTACACATATATATTCTGTTTTTACGCATATATATTCAGTTCTTACGCATATATATTCAGTTCTTACGAATATATATTCAGTTCTTACACACATATATTCAGTTCTTACGCATATATATTCTGTTCTTACACATATATATTCCGTTCTTACACGTATATATTCCGTTCTTACACATATATATTCCGTTCTTACACATATATATTCCGTTCTTACACATATATTCCGTTCTTACTCATATATATTCAGTTATTTTGCATATATATTCAGTTTTACGCATATATATTCAATTCTTACGCATATATATTCAGTTCTTACACATATATATTCAGTTCTTAAGCATATATATTCAGTTCTTACGCATATATATTCCGTTCTTAGACATATATATTCCGTTCTTACGCATATATATTCAGTTGTTACACATATCTATTCAGTTCTTACACATATATATTCAGTTGTTACACATATATATTCCGTTCTTACACATATATATTCCGTTCTTACACGTACATATTCCGTTCTTACGCATATATATTTCGTTCTTACGCATATATGTTCAGTATTACGCATATATATTCAGTTCTTACGCGTATATATTCCTATCTTACACATATATATTCCGTTCTTACGCATATATATTCTTACACATATATTCCGTTCTTACACATATATATTCCGTTCTAACGCATATATATTCCGTTCTTACACATATATATTCCGTTCTTACACGTATATATTCCGTTCTTACACATATACTCCGTTCTTACGCATATATATTCCGTTATTTTGCATATATATTCAGTTTTCGCATATATATTCAGTTCTTACGCATATATATTAAGTTATTACGCATATATATTCAGTTCTTACGCATATATATTCAGTTCTTACGCATATATATTCAGTTCTTACACATATATATTCAGTTCTTACGCATATATATTCTGTTCTTACACATATATATTCCGTTCTTACACGTATATATTCCGTTCTTACACATATATATTCCGTTCTTACACATATATATTCCGTTCTTACACATATATTCCGTTCTTACTAATATATATTCCGTTATTTTGCATATATATACAGTTTTACGCATATATGTTCAATTCTTACGCATATATATTCAGTTCTTACACATATATATTCAGTTCTTACACATATATATTCAGTTCTTATGCATATATATTCCGTTCTTAGACATATATATTCCGTTCTTACGCATATATATTCAGTTCTTACACATATATATTCAGTTCTTACACATATATATTCAGTTGTTACACATATATATTCCGTTCTTACACATATATATTCCGTTCTTACACGTACATATTCCGTTCTTACGCATATATATTTCGTTCTTACGCATATATGTTCAGTATTACGCATATATATTCAGTTCTTACGCGTATATATTCCGTTCTTACACATATATATTCCGTTCTTACGCATATATATTCTTACACATATATTCCGTTCTTACACATATATATTCCGTTCTAAAGCATATATTTTCCGTTCTTACACATATATATTCCGTTCTTACACGTATATATTCCGTTCTTACACATATATATTCCGTTTATACACATATATATTCCGTTCTTAGACATATATATTCCGTTCTTACGCATATATATTCAGTTCTTACACATATATATTCAGTTCTTACACATATATATTCCGTTCTTACGCATATATATTCCGTTCTTACGCACATATATTCAGTTCTGACGCATATATATTCAGTTCTTACGCATATATATTCAGTTCTTACGCATATATATTTAGTACTTACGCATACATACTGAGTGCGTACGCATATATATTCAGTTCTTTCGCATATATAATCCGTTCTTACGCATATATATTCAGTTCTTACGCATATATATTCAGTTCTTATGCATATATGTTCAGTTCTTATGCATATATTCAGTTCTTACGCATATATATTCCGTTCTTACACATATATATTCCGTTCTTACATATATTTTCCGTTCTTACGCATATATATTCCATTCTTTCGAATATATATTCAATTTTACGCATATATATTCAGTTCTTACGCATATATATTCAGTTCTTACACATATATATTCAGTTCTTACACATATATATTCAGTTCTTACGCATATATATTCCGTTCTTACACATAAATATTCCGTTCTTACGCATATATATTCTTACACATATATTCCGTTCTTACACATATATATTCAGTTCTTACACATATATATTTCGTTCTTACACATATATATTCCGTTCTTATGCATATATATTCAGTTCTTACGCATATATATTCCGTTCTTACGCATATATATTCAGTTCTTACACATATATGTTCCGTTCTTACACATATATATTCACTTCTTACACATATATATTCCGTTCTTACACATATATATATTCCGTTCTTACACATATATATTCCGTTCCTACACATATATATTCCGTTCTTACACATATATATTCCGTTCTTACACATATATATTCCGTTCTTACGCATATATATTCAGTTCGTACGCATATATATTCAGTTCTTACGCATATATATTCAGTTCTTACACATATATATTCAGTTCTTACGCATATATATTCTGTTCTTACACATATATATTCCGTTCTTACACGTATATATTCCGTTCTTACACATATATATTCCGTTCTTACACATATATATTCCGTTCTTACACATATATTCCGTTCTTACTCATATATATTCAGTTATTTTGCATATATATTCAGTTTTACGCATATATATTCAATTCTTACGCATATATATTCAGTTCTTACACATATATATTCAGTTCTTACACATATATATTCAATTTTACGCATATATATTCAGTTCTTACACATATATATTCAGTTCTTACGCATATATATTCAGTTCTTACACATATATATTCAGTTCTTACACATATATATTCAGTTCTTACGCATATATATTCCGTTCTTACACATAAATATTCCGTTCTTACGCATATATATTCTTACACATATATTCCGTTCTTACACATATATATTCAGTTCTTACACATATATATTCCGTTCTTACACATATATATTCCGTTCTTATGCATATATATTCAGTTCTTACGCATATATATTCCGTTCTTACGCATATATATTCAGTTCTTACACATATATGTTCCGTTCTTACACATATATATTCACTTCTTACACATATATATTCCGTTCTTACACATATATATTCCGTTCTTACACATATATATTCCGTTCCTACACATATATATTCCGTTCTTACACATATATATTCCGTTCTTACGCATATATATTCAGTTCTTACGCATATATATTCAGTTCTTACGCATATATATTCAGTTCTTACACATATATATTCAGTTCTTACGCATATATATTCTGTTCTTACACATATATATTCCGTTCTTACACGTATATATTCCGTTCTTACCCATATATATTCCGTTCTTACACATATATATTCCGTTCTTACACATATATTCCGTTCTTACTCATATATATTCATTTATTTTGCATATATATTCAGTTTTACGCATATATATTCAATTCTTACGCATATATATTCAGTTCTTACACATATATATTCAGTTCTTAAACATATATATTCAGTTCTTACGCATATATATTCCGTTCTTAGACATATATATTCCGTTCTTACGCATATATATTCAGTTGTTACACATATATATTCAGTTCTTACACATATATATTCAGTTGTTACACATATATGTTTCGTTCTTTCACATATATATTCCGTTCTTACACGTACATATTCCGTTCTTACGCATATATATTTCGTTCTTACGCATATATGTTCAGTATTACGCATATATATTCAGTTCTTACGCGTATATATTCCGTTCTTACACATATATATTCCGTTCTTACGCATGTATATTCTTACACATATATTCCGTTCTTACACATATATATTCCGTTCTAACGCATATATATTCCGTTCTTACACATATATATTCCGTTCTTACACGTATATATTCCGTTCTTACACATATATATTACGTTTATACACATATATATTCCGTTCTTAGACATATATATTCCGTTCTTACGCATATATATTCAGTTCTTACACATATATATTCAGTTCTTACACATATATATTTCGTTCTTACGCATATATATTCCGTTCTTACGCACATATATTCCGTTCTGACGCATATATATTCAGTTCTTACGCATATATATTCAGTTCTTACGCATATATATTCAGTACTTACGCATACATACTGAGTGCGTACGCATATATATTAAGTTCTTTCGCATATATAATCCGTTATTACGCATATATATTCAGTTCTTACGCATATATATTCAGTTCTTATGCATATATTTTCAGTTCTTACGCATATATGTTCAGTTCTTACACATATACTTTCAGTTCTTAAGCATATATGTTCAGTTCTTACGCATATATATTCAGTTCTTACGCATATATATTGAATTCTTATGCATATATTCAGTTCTTACGCATATATATTCCGTTCTTACACATATATATTCCGTTCTTACATATATTTTCCGTTCTTACGCATATATATTCCATTCTTTCGAATATATATTCAATTTTACGCATATATATTCAGTTCTTACACATATATATTCAGTTCTTACGCATATATATTCCGTTCTTACACATAAATATTTCGTTCTTACGCATATATATTCTTACACATATATTCCGTTCTTACACATATATATTCAGTTCTTACACATATATATTCCGTTCTTACACATATATATTCCGTTCTTATGCATATATATTCAGTTCTTACGCATATATATTCAGTTCTTACACATATATATTCAGTTCTTACACATATATATTCACTTCTTACACATATATATTCCGTTCTTACACATATATATTCCGTTCTTACACATATATATTCCGTTCCTACACATATATATTCCGTTCTTACACATATATATTCCGTTCTTACGCATATATATTCAGTTCTTACGCATATATATTCAGTTCTTACGCATATATATTCAGTTCTTACACATATATATTCAGTTTTACGCATATATATTCAGTTCTTACGCATATATATTCAGTTCTTAAGCATATATATTCAGTTCGTACGCTTATATTCAGTTCTTACGCATATATATTCAGTTCTTACGCATATATATTTAGTTCTTACGCATATATATTCAGTTCTTACACATATATATTCAGTTCTTACACATATAAATTCAGTTCTTACACATATATATTCCGTTTTTGCACATATATATATTCCGTTCTTACGCATATATATTCTGTTCTTACACATATATATTCCGTTCTTACACATATATATTCCGTTCTTACACATACATATTCCGTTCTTACAAATATATATTAAGTACTTACGCATACATACTGAGTGCGTACGCATATATATTCAGTTCTTTCGCATATATAATCCGTTCTTACGCATATATATTCAGTTCTTACGCATATATATTCAGTACTTACGCATACATACTGAGTGCGTAAGCATATATATTCAGTTCTTTCGCATATATAATCCGTTCTTACGCATATATATTCAGTTCTTACGCATATATTTTCAGTTCTTATGCATATATGTTCAGTTCTTACGCATATATGTTCAGTTCTTACACATATACTTTCAGTTCTTAAGCATATATGTTCAGTTCTTACGCATATATATTCAGTTCTTACGCATATATATTGAATTCTTATGCATATATTCAGTTCTTACGCATATATATTCCGTTCTTACACATATATATTCCGTTCTTACATATATTTTCCGTTCTTACGCATATATATTCCATTCTTTCGAATATATATTCAATTTTACGCATATATATTCAGTTCTTACGCATATATATTCAGTTCTTACACATATATATTCAGTTCTTACGCATATAAATTCAGTTCTTACGCATATATATTCAGTTCTTACACATATATATTCAGTTCTTACACATATATATTCAGTTCTTACGCATATATATTCAGTTCTTACGCATATATATTCTGTTCTTACGCATATATATTTCGTTCTTACGAATATATATCCAGTTCTTTTGCATATATATTCCGTTCTTACACATATATATTCCGTTCTTACGCATATATATTTCGTTCTTACGCATATATATTCCATTCTTACGCATATATATTCCGTTCTTACACATATATATTCCGTTCTAACGCATATATATTACGTTCTTACACATATATATTCCGTTCTTACACGTATATATTCCGTTCTTACACATATATATTACGTTTATACACATATATATTCCGTTCTTAGACATATATATTCCGTTCTTACGCATATATATTCAGTTCTTACACATATATATTCAGTTCTTACACATATATATTTCGTTCTTACGCATATATATTCCGTTCTTACGCACATATATTCCGTTCTGACGCATATATATTCAGTTCTTACGCATATATATTCAGTTCTTACGCATATATATTCAGTACTTACGCATACATACTGAGTGCGTACGCATATATATTCAGTTCTTTCGCATATATAATCCGTTCTTACGCATATATATTCAGTTCTTACGCATATATATTCAGTTCTTATGCATATATTTTCAGTTCTTACGCATATATGTTCAGTTCTTACACATATACTTTCAGTTCTTAAGCATATATGTTCAGTTCTTACGCATATATATTCAGTTCTTACGCATATATATTGAATTCTAATGCATATATTCAGTTCTTACGCATATATATTCCGTTCTTACACATATATATTCCGTTCTTACATATATTTTCCGTTCTTACGCATATATATTCCATTCTTTCGAATATATATTCAATTTTACGCATATATATTCAGTTCTTACACATATATATTCAGTTCTTACGCATATATATTCCGTTCTTACACATAAATATTCCGTTCTTACGCATATATATTCTTACACATATATTCCGTTCTTACACATATATATTCAG